>VXBX01008609.1:1632548-1675745 GCA_013400415.1 Scytalopus superciliaris
AAAAAAAAAAAAAAAAAAAAAAAAACCCCTAAGCACATAAAGGTTTAGTGACCTATTCAGGCAACAAAGTGCCTGTCAAAGCCATGAAGAGTATCTTTCCTGATTTCAAGTACTCTATCCTAATCAGAACAGCACTCCTCTCTGCATCAAACAAAAAGCAGAAGACAGGTTTGCTTTAGCTGAAAATGTGTTTCTATCCAGAGACAGCAGATATCATTTTTCACCGTGTTTGACTGATCAAACTATATATTACACACATGCTGTCTCTTCTTTTTCTTCTGACAGATTCACAGGAGAGCCGAAAACAAATATATTAAACATAGAAGGCTTTAAAGCTACATTGTCCCATTTCTTGTGGGAATATTCTGTAACAAACATATACACTGGCAGAATGCTTTGTATATCTTAAAAGCCAGCAACAAAAAATCCTTAGTTGTTTAAAGTTTTTGAGCTTTTTTCTACTGAAAAAATAAAAAAAGAAGAAAAAAGAAAAATGCTATCATTGAGGAAGAACCAGCCACAAATATGTGATTCACCCACTCACTATCACATCTGTATTCACACTCCATACTGTCCCTAAAAGGCTCCCTGAGCAAAGAGAGGTCATGTAGTTGAGTGTGGTAGCTGTTAATCAAACTGATATTACTCAGAGAAGACAGTTTACTAATTTTACTGGAACAACAATATTACTGAAAGATGTGACTTTTTGTTGGCTGGGAAGCAGAGAAGGATTGAAACACAGAATAATTAAAGTACAATTAAAGTGGTTTGAGTAGAATAACATTTTACTAGAACTGCCTATTTCACTTGTTCTGTTGCTACAATGAAAACTGGGACAATTTCCTTCATATAGATCTGAGAATTTTCTACTGCCTGGGTATTGCTAAATCGATAAGAGACGATTTATTCCTGGAACTGCTATAGATATTTCTGAATGGTAATTTTGTTCCATTTGGGAAAAAGCAGAGTGGACCAAATTTCATGTATTTCTAAGACCCTTACTGGGTCAGGAACTGATCACAAGAACAAAACCTTTTTTTTTTTACATCATTCTTTCACTGAAATAAGGACCAAATGCAGAACATCTCTAATTTCACTAGATATTACATTTTCACATAAGTAGCACAGTTCATGAGAATTGCACTCTACTACAGTTTTCAGGGGTTTGGGTGTGTTGACAGCACAGCATGAAGAAAGCCACCAAAGCCCACCCATCCTCACTGCTCTGTGAGCCATGCAATCCTCAGACCCATCTGATTTCCTCATTGCTTTTACTCAGAAGGCAGAGAGCTGGAATTACAGCTGCTCATTGCTCAAACTGAGTGAAATCCTTCTGGACGTGTGTAGGGCAAGGCATAATGTGGCATTAAGAGGTGGCATTAAGAGCTGGCATTTGCCTTCTTCCGGTACATCTTGGAGCTGGGGATTGAGGTGCATCAGCTTGGAATTTTTCATTAGCTGCCACACTGATGCTGTTGTGTTTGGGCTTACAGTGTTGCAGGAAAACATGTTTGATTTAATATTTTTTTAATAAGGTTTTTACCTGCAATATTTAACAGATTCTCTTCACATCAGTCATTCAAAGGAAGCATGGCAGCTAGTGTAAAGGTGGGTCTAAGCTGAGGAGATAAGAAGCGAGTCAGTTTGCTGACCTGAGTTGGAGGATTTTTGTGGGGCATTTTCACTTGCATGAATTTGTGATTTCCAAATGAACTTTGCACCAAACAAAAAGACTAGACAGTCAGATTGCCAGATACACCTATTCCTCTGAAAAGAATGCTGCAGTCATTCAGCATGTGCTGGCCATCTATATGTGGCTGTTCAGGGAACTTTTTCTCAGGAATACTCTCAGTGTATCAAAAATAAATTTGAATGGAGAATACAAAATGAGTTTTTTATATCAAGTTGCCATAACTTTTCTTATGCTGTGGTAGGTTTCAAGGAAAATAACAAAAAAGTGGGTGGAAAGGCAGAACCCTACTTTATTAAGCATGAATGACATTAAATGTTGGCGTAAACCACAGGGTGAGTCAGTGCTGTTAGCTGTGAAGCATTAAGTCCATCTTGTAGTCATACGATAGAGATGGAATGCTCCTTACAGCACACACAGAAATTTCTTGTCTTGGCAGCACCAGCAAACACACAGCCCCAAGACATTACTGTGTAATAATTTCCCTAGCAAAGGAACAAAAACTATGACTGAAGCTTTTCCTGACCTTAGAAGTTGAATCAGTTGGTTAAAGTTGACCTACTTTGTACTTCCATTTTCAACGTCTTTAACTAATAGTTGGCTTTCTTTTTCTGTGACAGTGTTTTTCAGTTTGTTTTGTGGGGTATTTTTAATCCAGGGAAGAGTAGTAGATCAATGATAAGGTTTTCAAGCATGGAGGAAAAGAACTGGAGAAGAATTTTCCCTTGCAGATTACATGTTTTCTTATACCATGTTTATTTGCTACTGAATTTACCCTAAATCTGGCAGACAACACACTTCCGTTCTTGCGCATTATATATTTTGGCGAATCATAGTATCTATGAGCGAATCCTTAAGAAGGAAACAGGATTACCTCAAGGGTTTGTGTCATCATAGAGTGCCTTAGTCACCAGCTAGGCATCATACAAACCCCAGAGGAGTAATGTTTATTTTTTTTCCTACAGATTTTAAACTTGCTGTGAAGAAATGGGAATTTTATTTACTCTTTACAAAAGGTAAGACTTGGTGTAGCCTGCTCTGTACAGTATAGAGTTAACTTACAGGTTTTTTCTAACCACCCAAAGCAGCTGCAGGCAGTCAGCTTGGCTACAACAGCAGGGATTTTCACAGAGCTACAAAACTCCCTCCCTGACTAGAGACAGAAGACAGGATTGCATACCTCATCCTCATGGGTGGAACCTCTACAATCGTTCAAGGGAGTTTTTACACAACACTACCATTTTGCTTTTGGAAATACAAATACTTATGCTTTGGGTATGAGACTCATTCACTAGCCTCTTGTCTCCCACACATCCACTCTGGGATTTCATCCATCACAAGCAGCTAGTCAGTGACCCTCTAAGTAACGGCAACTGGAGCTGAGGGACCCTATAGTACATTGCATAATAACCAAAGTGCAAGATTCCTAGGAATTTTGGATCTCATTTAAAGAGCACATCCTTCAGCCATAGTCTCATGCCAACAAATCTCATATTTAAAAAAAAGACTGTTTTTCCCAGCCAACTTGGTCAACTGTGACTGAGTACTTTTTTTCCCATCCTTCCCCCATAGTTTGTGGTAATCAGAAGGCACTCCAGAAATGTAGATGTGTTAAAGAGCTTAATACATCGTACTGCATGGTGGTGACTTGATTTTGCCAAACATGGCACTGAGTCAGACATAAAACCCAACACCTACCTACCTACCACCATAAATGCTGGACAAATATTGCTTGTTTCAGTGGAAACAGATTATTATACATTATGTATACGAGGCTGTCATCTAAGCATGAAAATCACACAGACTGCCAAAATACAGGGAGGGTGTTGCCTGGTACAGGCACAGAAACACTGTGAAAATGAGAACATTAGCTTCCTTCTTTTGGTAATCTGAGTTTCCTTGAGCAACACTGGAAGACACTGCACAAATATTTCTGTTTGCTCATATGAGCTAGAAGTCTGAGAAGGATTTGGATCCTGGCCATCAGTGCAGAAATTAAGATCTTTCCAAAAGAAAGGTTCTCTTACAATTAAATTAATTTCCCAAGTTAGATTAAAGAGATGTCTTCTCACTTTCTGCATTATCACCAATCTCACTGATTTAGAAAACCTAAACTCTCATGCAATTTTGTGAGGATTTTAGGTTTATAAACAAGTAATAGTTAAAATGTTCCACCTGAGATCTTTTTGTCCTGTGCAGGCTTAACACACTTTATGTTCCAAGTTTTCTCAGCTTTGACTCCTGTGGTTCATGACATCATGACATTCATCAAATGAGTAAGTCTGTGTGTGCCCCAGAGTCTTCTTTAATGTTGTATGTCCTGTATCACATGAAAGAGATGACAAAAACTAGGAAGTAAGAGAATACAGTTGTAGTGTCTATAAAATAACACAAATAATTATTTGACTACATGAAAAAACCCAAGCCTGCTATAGCTTATTTTCTGTTTAGATATAGTTTTGTTTCTCAGGATATAATTTTCTTATAAATCTGTACAGAAATAGCTAAGTATGATAACATTCATAATAACTCATCTGAATCACTGGGATAAGTTCTACTCTTGTTTAGTTTGATATTAATTCAACAATTTACATGAGTGATGCAGAGGTCAGAATTTGCCTGATAATTTGATTTTTTGCCACTCTAAGAATTAATATAGGCTAACATATTAATATAGATGCTAGATTCATTAATTTAGTAACTAAAAATCTATACAGAACAGAGATTTCATTCAAAGCCTGATATCCAGCAATACATTTTTTAAAACTGAATATGTAAGTTACATTTTGTACCTCAGCAATTTTTGAACCTGTTACTCAGACAACATGTGCAGTCTGGCTTTGCAAGGAAATAAGAATTTATGTGGTTATGCTGTATGTTGTCTTCTTGTAACCTTTAAGCTCCTTTTGCCAACTTCGCCCCAATTCAACGGCATGTAGGGGCACCATAGTAGTGCCACAAAACTACATGGGAACATATAAACAAGACTCCATTGTTTATATAGAAAATTGAGGTTGGAAATGACCCCTGGAGAGCACTTGGTCAAACTCCTTTCTCAAAATGGGCCAGCTAGGCTTGTTCAGGAGCTTGTCCTGTTCAGAGCAAACATCTCTGTGAACTGATGCTTCACAGCTTCTCTGGGCAACCTGTTCCAGTGTTTCACTATCATCTCTGTGGAAATATTTTTCCAGTAAGGCAAAGGGTAGTTATGAACTTTTTAAACATTAAAAAGTCTACAGAAGAAATAGGAGAGTTCCATTATGAATAACCTTAGCATGAAAAGGGCTTAGAGTTTACCAGATGCCTAAAGACACAGTCGCACAACCTTTCACAAATGAAGCATCGCTAATTTGACCGCTCCCAGAAAAACTTGATTTTTTTAAGGATTTTCAAGTTTAGCAGCAGCATTTTCCTACAGTTTATAAAAGTCCTTGTAAAAGAACAACAGAACTTATCACTGCAATAAAAGAAAGATATTAAGCTGTTGGAGAGCATCCAAAGGAGGGCAATGAAGATGGTGAAGGGCCTTGAGGGGAAGCCGTATGAGTAGCAGCTGAGGGCACTTGGTCTGTTCAGCCTGGAGGAGACTGAGGGGAAACCTCACTGCAGTTACAACTTCCTCGTAAGGGGAAGAGGAGGGGCAGGCACTGAGCTCTGTGGTGGTCAGTGACAGGACACGAGGGAATGGCCCGAAGTTGTATCAGGGAAGAATACTAGAAAAAGGTTCTTCACCCAGAGTGTGGTTGGGCACTGGAACAGGCTGCCCAGGGAAGTGGTCACAGCACCAAGCCTGACAGAGGTGAAGAAACATTTAGGCAATACTCTCAGGAACATGGTATGACTCTTGGGGATGGTCCTGTGCAGGGCTAAGAGTTGGACTCAGCGATTCTTGTAGGTCCCTTCCAATTTGGCATATTCTGTGATTCTGTGTAATTCTGCAACATGTTTTAATAATTTAAAATAAGACATATGAGAGGATGCTGGGCAAAAAGTATTCCCATAGTATCCTGAAAGTGCTAATACACAGTTGTGCTGGTTTAAATGTAAACCGGCAGGAGAAATGAACCCAACTCACAAAAGACTGCAAGTCAGAACTACAATTTATTAAAAAGATCACAATAAGTACAAGGGTACAGAGGAAAAAGCCCGTTTGACCCACAGAAACAGGTGTGTAACCCAGCACCCTGGGGCACAAACAGAATGGAGCTCGCCAGCCCTTGTGCTGAGCACCACCCAGCCCCCTTGAGTACACAGTAAAAGGAAAAAGGAAAACCTGTTCCTGAGGATGATGGTCCTGGTCTGGTCAAGAGTGGCAGTCGCAGTCCTGCTGAGGCTCTGGTCCTCCTCTGGATCCAGCGAGGGAGTGAGTTCAGTCCCAAAACCCCCAGTACATATATGCTTAGGTTCAGGTGGGAGTGCCCAGTACCTCCCCCAGGGTGGGAAGTTTCACAATGGGTGAGTCATGGCATATTTTTGGAAACTCTAATGGCCCATTAGCAGACATGACCCCTCAGGCTGGGTGTGGAGGTGCTAACAGCTCTCCAGAGGGGCTTTACCACACCCGAGTCATTGGTGTGAAGACAGGAAACCTTTCTTATCTCACAGAAGTTCCCAAGCACCCACCCTGTAGCCTGAGGGGTCAGGTGTGCCCCAGGAAGCTGCTGCAAATGATCCATTGTTAACAGATCATGAGAAAATACATAGAGGGTGTAGAATACACAGTCTTAGCCACACCCACACAGTGACAAACTAGTCCTGGTCACTATAACCAGGACAACAGTAAATTAATGAGGACAGAGAGGTACCAGGTATCCACATCTTCCTCAGCATTCTGTATCATACAGTAAAGAGAAGACGTAGATCCCATTGACACATTATGTATTCTCATGCAGGCAGGCAGATAGAAATTTAGGCTGGAGAAAGCTTTGCCTGAAGGCCAGCCAGTGTGTCTTCGGGTTTTTGCATACAGTTGCTTACCCTTCTTCTGAACTGCGCAGGAGTTGGAAGGGGTTTTCCAAGTGGAACACAACAGTATGTTTCTTCTTGCCCTGAATAGTTTCTGAAGCCCTAACTGCTGCATGCATATTGTATGGTCTTCCCAGCTGGTGGGGCCAAACTTACACTGCAGTCACATCCCAACTCTGTGTAGGCTGAGACCATATTTCCTATTTACAGAATCACAGAATGGGTAAGATTGGAAGGGACCACAATGGGACAAGTACACCTTCCACATAACTTAGATGTCACTTGTATAACCCTAAGCATATATTTGCTTGCTCTGATAATAGGCAATGCTTATACACTCCACCAATCATATATAATATATGTATAATGTATATATATAAGTATAAAAGGAAATAAAAATGTAAAAAGAATCTTTATGCAGCATTATTGAGATGCAGGGTTACAAAATGAAATACTGTAAAGCTCATTTCTACATTGTAAAGCTTAAAAGTTGGGGGGCTTTTAACTGAAATGTATCCATTGACTTTAGCTCTATTCAGTATTGTCTATACCTCTTTCACATGCCAAATATAAATTTCAACCTATTGTTGTACAATAACCTTAAAAGAGATATTTGGTGCATACAGTTTAATGTGGTTAGAAAAAAAATTCCTTTTAGAATCTCCTATCCAGTAAGTGTGTGACCTTACACGTCATGTTTTACACCACAAGTAATTTTTTGCATGCAAGACTCACATTTGCAGATACACTATAGAGACAGACAAGTAATACTTTGTTTTAGGTTTTCAGCAACAAGTACTTTCTTTATGACCAAAGGACATTTCACAGAGTCACTTCAAAGAATGCAAATGAAATCACAGAGTAAATGTCTTTCATCTTACTTCATGTTGGAGGAAAAGTGCAGTCTTTTTAGAAAATATTCTATTTTGGCATCATTTGAAAAGAAAGCTTTAATTAATAGTACGTTCAGTTTTCTGATGTTGAGTACTATTCAGAAATGTGGGCATCTGCAGCCAGCTAGAGGCCATTAAACATGCTTTTGCACTCTGTTGACAGGGTTTTGCCTCAGTACAAAACAAAGCTTCAACAAAAGTCTCTCCAGCAGCTACAGAAAAGGGAAAGAGTAGGAGAAGACTAGGAAAGCATGTTAATACATCAGGTAATGCACAGAAGGCAGAAAATGAAACTGTGAATCTGTATATACATGGACTGAAACATTTTTGTGGAATTGGAGCTGAGTGACTCATTTCTTGGTTTCCTGATTGAACAAGTTTGCTCCAAAATAAATGTTACAGGGTTGTTACATGGGGGATGCAAAATCAGAAAGCAAAATGAAAAGCTCTGAAAATCCACCTTGTCTTTAAGTCAATTGAAATTGCTGATATGTAATGGCATTTTTCTGAAAATATAGTATTGAAGGGGGGGGGGGGGGAAGGGGGGGGGTGCAGGGAGGGAGAGCAGGGTGAGAAAGTGCATACTTCTACATTACAGCTAGTTCAATCCCTGCTGACATTTTGGACTGACCACTATCAAAACTGGAATGCTAAATATACTGTAAATCTGATCTGTAAGGTCCTATTGTCCCTGAATTTGAAGTGACCCATTTAATCCATCAAAAGAGCGAGAATACTCTGAGCATCTGCTGCAGGCACTTCTACAGTGCCCGTACTTGCACTTGCATAATCCTCAGGAATAGAATCTTGAAGTAAAGGGGAAAATCTCTATGCTACTTATTCAAAACTCTGATTTTTGGTTCCTTTTTTTTCTTAAAAAAAACCACCACAAATGCAGTCCTGGAAATACACTTAACCTCAGTGTCCCAGTTCTCCAGGTGTTTCCCTGTGTTCCAGTGAAATGCTTTATTCACCAACCACTGGAAAACTCCCCCGCAGGTTTGATTGATCCTGTTAATACTTATGCATTTGCACAGTGCAGCGCTGGCACACAGTTGCTAGGACGCCTTAGCAGAGATTCAGTAGCAGCCAGGGATACATTCACAGGATAGCTGACTGCGTTGCTATGCCTGCCAACTAGTGGACAGATCCATGCTGAGCCCCTTAATTAGCAGAATCCATGTTAAATGAATATTTTCTATATCTTCTTTATGCATATGCCTCAAATTGACACAATGCTGGCTAAAATTGTCAGTTCTTTAGATTTTCTGTCTTGAAGTTTGCTGTCTACAACTCTTGTATTGACTTTGATGGGAGCTGCAAGTACTTAATTATCTAAAAACCTGACCATTTATTTAAGTGCCTGAAGGTAGATTTAAGAGTCTAACTTGGAATAGTGATATATATTTCAATATTTTAATTTTAAATTTATATAGCACAAAATGGACATGTCGTGCAAGATCTAAGCTTAGAAAGAAACCTGAGGCATTCTAATCTCCATAGCAATTGTAAAAAATTACTCTGAAGTGGATCACGTGTCATAACATCAGTCAGGATGACAGATGTCCTACTGTAATGCTGTTCATGCCATTCGTTCTTCCCAAAGTACTTTTTTGAAAGCATTAAGGCAGGCACAGCTCTTCAGTAACACAGGGATCAGAAATGAGACTTGTATTAGCTCCAGCTGGTTCCAGACATGCTGGTTTATCAGTGGGCCAGCGATGCTGGGGTTGCTGATTTTTGTGCTGTCACGGTGAGCAGAGTCACTCTTGGGATTCACAGGGTTTGCTAAACCTGCTACAACATGCAAACACGGCTGCAATGACTGCAAGTGGGAGCGGATGAGCCCTCCAAACATAGGAAATGGGGGTATCTCTACGTCAGCTTCAAAGCTTCCTTCTTTCTGAGGCTGATCACAGCTTTTAACACACATGAAGAGAAAGACAAAAAGCACAAAGCTGAGTATTTGTTACTGCAAACACTCAAATAAGAGCAGGGGATGCTGAGGAGGGTAACTGGTGCCTACCAAATGTACCACAAGGAAGTCATCACCAAGACCAGTCATTTGTGGAGTGCAAATAATGGCACTGAGAACCATTCAGAGACAGCAATTCTACTGACGCAACTACTACATGCAGCCACAAATGCATCCTGAAGGGCAGCTTAAATACACCAAGCTTGCTGACTCCTTCCTGTGGCGCAGAGACTGGAGCCCACCCGTCTCTTCCTGTGGCACAGAGTCTGCCCTCCATTCAACTGCAACTCTGGCAGTTTGGAGCACTTAAGAGCAGAACATTCTTTTGGCCTTTCTTCCCCACAGAGAGAGTCATTGCTGCCTGCTGGTGTGTAGCACATACATGCAGTGGTCCAGGGAAAGGTTTAAAAAAAAGTAAGAAGTACAGAGCAAATCCACTGTGGCCAACAGTGATGAAATTCTGATATATCACCACACCTGTTTGGAATAGTTGAAGGATGTGGAAGAGGTGTTTAGGACAGTTTTATGAGCATGTCTGACTGCATGAAAACTGAGAAAGTGGCCAGATAAGTATGGATGAGGTGGCTTATTTGGAATGTAGGATGAGAAGTGGTTAGATCAGACAGCAGTGGAAGCTAACCTACTAACAAACACCAGATGATGACTTCTTGATATTACTGCATTTCCTGGTGAATATCTACTGTCTAATTGCCCAAGACAGACTAAAAGATTAGGGTTTTTTCTTCTTTGTTTTCCTATTTGGGAGGATACATGGGATGATCACAGACTATAATGCCTTGTTGGGGATATTTCATTACTATGATATGAGTATCAAGTTTCTAGTAATTTTCATTTCAGGTTGATCAGTAAATTGTTTGGAAAAATTATCTAATCTGTGACAATTAAAAAAAAAAATTCTTGGAGCAAAGAACTAGAATTAGGGCAGATGCCTTGTGATTAATTTTGTGACTAATCTGCCAAAAAAATTACTTCAGTTAATGTAGGACTATACTTTTTCTTTGTATCACATCTACTAATTTTTGTTTTTTCTTCTATGGACGAATGATTGCCGCCTAAACATATTGTATAACATTATTGCACTTCACTTGCACAATAACTGGAGTTAGTAAACTAATACTTATTTTCCTGGATCCATTCTAAGCAGCATTCCATTCAAATATGTGATGAATGCCCCTAGCCAAGGAAAGTGTCAGAAATCTCTTCCTGTGTTCATACATTCATTTTTTTTGGACAGCTAATCCCTGGAGCCTTTATTTGAAGTCAACAAGAATTTTCCTTGAAAAAAGAGAAAACAAAATTTGCCCAAAGCACTTCTGTTTTTTAATACAGAAAGTTTCCAAAAATCCAACAAGCAGCCCAGTCTTTATTCAAGCAAACTACTTAGTAACATCACAAGAGAACATAAAAGCCATGCAAAGAACAGCAATAAAAATAAGAAAACTGACTTACCACAAAGGCAGTTATCTGCCACATGAATTAAAGCAAGCTAAGCATGCTGTTTCTGATAACATAGACAAAACAGTACTTTCTCATTAAATATTCTTTTAGTGAATCTGCTAGGGGGTGCAGGTGAAGATGATTTCTTCAGGAATTTCAAATATTTGCAAAAGCTTGAGATAAACACGAAGGATTTTTGGAAGAACGTGACTATAGGAATACATATAGCTGGGGGGATTCACTGCTTATCTCCATGTAGAGCAGCTTAAAATTTTTTTATAGCAAGAAAAAGAGCCTTCAAACAACTTGCTTGAAGAAGTATAAAGCACTCTTGAATGGTCTTGTCTTAATGCACAGAGGACCCTATACTGACACAGAGATGGAGACAGACCACTGAAACATACCCTCCATTTTTCCTTTTCTTTCAGAACTTTGGATATAATTTCATTTTGATAAACTGATATTTATGCCAACGTAAATTATGCATGCAAATCTTCCATACATTAAGATGGGAAGATTTACCACTCAGATTTTGTACTTTATATTTCTTCCTCCTGACTAAAGTAATTTTATCAACATAATACAGGCAGCAGGGCAACACTTCATAAGCCAGATGTTTATTGACCTATGTGACCCTCCAAGTGTTTTCCTCCTGATTATTTGTGGTATGAACATAACAGATAACATCTGAACTAATGTGGGAAAATGGGCCTATAAAACCAGTCACTTTTCATTTTTGTTTCAGATCATTTTGATTTCCTTGGATTTTGTTTCCCCTAGGTAAGAATTTAAGGTGAAAAAACCCAAGAAAACAATTGAGCTGGTTCTCAGAAAGTTATTAATTTCCATTGTTGAATGCTGTAAAGCAGCTCTGAAAACGAGATGAAATGAGGAAAAGGTCAGTAATTCAATTCTGAAAGAGAATTTTATAGGAAAATAGATGCTGTGTATTTTATAATTAGCTTTTTTGTGCTGTTTATGAAGGGCACTATATTGGCATAGTCATTAAACATATGAATATAATTGTTCTTGGAGTACTAATTGGTACAGTGTATCTGAAGGTAAAGCTATTATCAAAGAATTCAAGGTACACTGAAGGTTAAAGATGTGTAATGTAAACAAGCAGGATAAACCTTTGGAGAGTATTTTACCAAAAAAAAAAAAATTAACTATGATCAGAAAACTTTATTTTTATTATGGATGGCATCTGGAGCCTTGAAGCTCCCTTATATTACCCAACCCCAGAGAAGAAAGCATAACGAAGAAAAAGGAAACAGAAGAGAAGATGGATGCTCACTCTCATTTGCTTTTTCCAAACAAGAATTATGCAGCCTCTGGTTAGCAGTTTCCCAGTTGTGAAAAATAGCAATTGTTACAGAAATAACTGCAGCACCCACTCCTCTTCCTCTGTCTCCAGATATTTCAATAACCCTTCAGTAGAAAACTATTGGACATAACAGCCGACTTAGTGGATCAGTTTGCATGCCAAGTCACCTGGATGCCATGAATTATCATCCCCAACGACTTAGGGCAGCCCAGCTGGCTTTATCTTGAAATGTTCACTAAGGCAGTGATTTAACAGACTGTCTCAGTTGAAAGGGAAGTAATCATGAGCATAAGGATGGTAAGACACAGACATTTCCGATCATGGCAGGTATTTCTGAGTTTTGCCTGGCATCACCCATCTTTCTCACAAGAACAGAGAAAGAGGCTGAGGAAAGGTTAATGTTACTTGAGTGATGGCTGGTTGCAGGACAGAAGTGTCTAATGCAATTACTCTTCTGCTCTTTGTATGTAATTCTATTTAAAGAAAATCCTGCATAATCTCTCAAAGCACAAATTACATTAGATAAATAACTGACTTGTCACTAATTTCTGTTTCACACAAAAAACTCAACTCCAAAGCTCTGAATTTTGCTACTACTTAGCAAAAGGAGAGTATTCTAGATACTTCATCATCACTTAAACAAACTGCCCTCAAACACTATTATTTTTCATTATGAGAAAATCAAGGATTAGATTGAACTATTTCATTTGCCCAAGGTCTCATGGAAAATTTGTAAATTGATGATGAATAAGCTGTCCTGAATGTTATACTCCCTGGGCCAGAGAAAATGCAGGTGACTAATTTCAAACCATATACGGAAAATACCTTCAGATTTACAAAAGTATTTTCCAAGGCAGAATTCAGTAAACCTAATACTTTACATTTCTTTGAATGTCACAGGTTCCATGATTTATGCTTAGGAGGATGGTGCAAGAGTAGTTGGAAGATCTAGTTGGAACCAGGTAGTGTTCAGCTTTTTGTGCATCAGGGAGCGGAGTCAGATGTAGGGACCAGCAGCACTGGCTCCCCCCTCCTTGCATACTAACAATTTTGGGTTAAATTATTCATTTGGCTAGATCAGGCTTAAAATGATGTAAGCTCAAACTATTTTTTAACTGCTGTTTCTTATTTCGTCTTCAAATGCTTCAGACATATTACAGGTGTTTCAGTCTTTGATACCTAAATTGGATATAAAGAATCTGTGTTTAAAAAGCAACAGTTTATCCCATTTTCACAGATCACAGTTACTGACGTTTCTTAATCGAAACCTTAGTGAACTTTGCCTGGGGTGTGTTGTCTGTAAACATCTTTTAGGCAATAAAGCTAGGATTGGGAAAGCTTTAAGTGTATAAATAGAAGTAGTAGTTAGAAGTCTTATTTTAGCATTAACATGTTTGAAATTAAATTATAGATATCATGTGGAGGAGTATAAACACAAAGCACTTCTGTTGCTTGTGTACGTAAGAAAGCACGACAGCCTCTCACAGCCTGCAGCACATCCCAGCAGTGCAGTGGCAAAGCACGCTCGTAACAGGGGTCTGAAAATGCCAGATGGACTCCAGAAAACTGATCTTAAAAAGGATTTAAGTAGCATATGGGGGAGGGGAAGTGTCTAGTGGACAATAACAAAGCTTACAGTGCTGCTTGGAACTGGACAATGCATCAGCTAGCTCAGCAAACATAACTTTACCTGCCAAAATCCAAATGTAGGATGCAGTGTGCAAGGAAGAGAAGAACAATAATTGCATTCATACGGAAAATGTAAAACACTGCTGTGGTTCTTCATGTAGGGGAAACAACCTTTTTTTCTCTCTTTCATGTTTCAGTTTGATGTCAATTGTTTTGAACAACAAAAGGGAAAGAAATCAAAATTTGGACTGAAGCCCATTTGCTGAAATATATGTGTAGGGAAGTACGAAAGATGTCATACAGGAAGGTTTGGACTATGTATTAACAAAGCTGCAATGACAGCAATTGAAATGAACAAATGAGAAGGAAAAAGAGCATATTTTGATTTCTTTCAAAATTTTATTACAATGCAATTGGGATTTAGATTTCCGTATGATATAAAATTACCTATCTGAATGGCAAACCACCCCCCTTATTTATGTTCTATTCGGGTATTTGATTTGGAAGAAGAATATAAAATATTATTGAGTGGTGATATGCAAAATATATAAACAAGTAATTAACTATTCATTTGTACAAGCTGGTATAGTGGTTATAAATTGAGTAGTTGTAGATTCCCATCTGTGTGTGTGTATTTACTACAAGCTTACTGAACAGGGGATATATTTTGTTCATCCCACAAATAATCTACTGGGATGTTTGTCTTCATGTAACCTCGGAGGACTGAACTCAATTCTGACACAATTCCAGTCTTTTCAAAAGATTTACTTCTGCAGTATGAGGTCTGAATATGTGATGTTCTTCTGAATTTCCCCGAATTTTCCTCTTTTCCCTGTACTGTTTCCTTCACTACAGCAATATGTAGTGTTTAGTTTTAGATACAGTTTTCCTTCTCTGTTTAGGAAAAAGCAATGTGATGAGTGGTAAAAAAATCAGTAAATATTTTTATTTTTAAATTGTAATAATGAGACATAATCTAAACAGATGTAAATCAGGCAAAATGTTAGGGTGCCTTGTTGTTTTAGCTCTTTTCTACAGTCTTCTTTAGTGGGACATTCCTAAAGCAGATGAAAGAAAGCAACTTGCCTCAGGCCACAGTTCTGATTTCCCTTCATTTTACTTAGTTTGGCCAGTTTCAGATGTTGTGCATGTACATTTGTGCCATACTGGATTGGATACATCATTTATGGGCATTATTTTACTCCATTGCTTATATTCAATCCACATTTACTCACTATCTTTATCATCAAGTCTGTCTCACTTCAGGATTAGAGGTTTCTTGAAGAAGAACCTTATGTGTTTCATTATGAAGCTTAAATATAAACTTCATACCCTTTCTCTCCTGAACAATGTAAAGAATTCCCAGAATTTCTGTAAACAAATGCACCTAATTTGCAAATACTGGGAATCTCATGCTCTGCCTCCACCTGTGTCTAAAGACAGTGGTGGCTTTGAGTCCCTAAGCTCCTCTGCATGTACAAAATTAAAATTACATCTGCATTCTTTAAGATGCAGGGCAGTCTGTAATGCCCCAGTCTTCTGGCTCCATCAGGTCATGGTGTCCAGAAAGTGTGCTGCAGTGACCAAATGCTGGGTGGCAATATGAGGAACACAGTGCAAAGCCCACGCTCAATGTCTGCCTCTCAATTTGCTTGAAATGCTCCTTTTGTATATGCTAGGATCATTACTCTGTAAGTCAGTAGCAAAATGAACAGATTTCTAACAGCAATTAGTCTTTTTGTGCCTTGAACAAATGTGCTCTCTCTTTTAAACAAGATTCTCTTTTCCCACAACTTCAGAGGTAATATTTATTCCCCCACAATTAAGAGGAACTATATTTAGGCTCACCACTGCTACAGGTTTTTACTTTCATATGCCTATTTTCATATTAACGTATTTAGCTTCACCTGTGGCCTCTCTCTAGGCATTATATTTTATTTTTAATGAAGCATGAATTTCACTGCTATTAATCATTTTTTCCCCTGTAAATGCATCAAACATGCCAATAGCAATTACATTTGATTCATCTACCATTTATATCTGTTCTACAAAATAAGAGTCCTCAACTGTATTTGTTATGATCCTTAGAGTGAAGAACATTTAAGAACTGCCTACTCAACAGGCTGAGCATTAACTCAATAAGATATTGTCTCACGTTTTAACATATTTTGACTTAACATTCACAATTACATCAAATTTTCAATAAACACCCATATTGTATATCCCCCATTCCTGTTTATTGTGGGCTTCACATGTCACAGTATTTATTTCCCTAGGATTCTAAACAGGCATACAAAACTACCACACATAAAATGAGTTGCATTTCAGAGAACAGGAAACATGGTAGTCCATGTAAGTATTCTACATGCCATAATCTTTTAGTGAGACAGTATGACTAACCCTGTGTTTCTTAAATCTGTCTTTTTAGTAAATTTATGTTCATTAAAATCTTTCCTAAACTGTGTAATTAGGTCTGCAAGTTATTTGGTATCTTCAGTCTGGCATCATAATGCTTTTAAAGGTAATAGTGTCTTCCAGACTGTTTCTCTTGAGCAACTTTTATGCCTTCATCTATGCTATTACTCATTAGTTCTTTGCTTTGAGTGTTTCGGCTTATTTTTTCAGAGGATATCAGTTTTAATGTTAGGAAAACTGTGCCCATTGCATTCATTCACTGATGGAGATCTTTCTCAGAAACCTCATGAGTTTGCTGAGTCACAGAATATCAAAACAGTTGTGGTGGGAATAGAGCTCACCTTCTCGAACCCTCCACTCCCCTCCCTCCCAAAGCTGGAACAACTTGAACAAGTTATTCAGGACTCTATTCCACTGGCTTTTGAGTATCTTAAAACATGACAACTCTGCAGCCTTCCTGGGAAATGTCTTACAGGCTTCTACTGTTCTCACAGTAAAAAAAGATTTTTTATGTTCAATGGGAGTTTCCCTTTTTCCATCTTGTCCCATTGCCTCTTGTCCTTTCACTAGGCACCACTGAGAAGACTCTGGTTCCATATTGTTTACTCCCTCCCACTCATCAGGTATTTATACACATTGCTATGATCCCCTTGAGCCTTCTCTTCTCCAGGCTAAACAGTACCAGCTCTCTCAGTCTCTCTTTCTGTGTTGGATGCTCCAATTCCTTAATCATTTTTGTAGCCCTTCACTGTATTTCTTAATCATCTTTGTAGGCTTTCACTGCAGTCACCCCTGTATGTCCATGTCTCTCTGTACTGGCGAACCGGGGACTGGACACAGCACTCCAGGGGAACAATCAGCCCTCTTGATCTGCTGACAGAGCTCTTCTTAATGCAACTCAGGATGCTCTCGGCCTTCTTTGCTGCAGGAGCACTTTTCTGACTCCTGATCAGTTTGTCCACTAGCATCCCAAAGTCCTTTATAAAAAGCTTATTTTCATGCCCCAGCATGTTTTAATGCACGGGTTACTCTTCCCCCAGGGTAGGACTTTGCATTTCCCTTTGTTGAACTTCATTCCGTTACTGTTGGCCCAGTTCTCCAGCCTCGCCCCCCTGGTGATTCAGCGACACACCTCAGTTTTGTATCATCTACCAACCTGCTGAATGTGCACTCTGTTCAGTCATGGAGGTCATTAATGAAGACCATTAGTGAACAGTATTGACTTCAGTAATGAACTCCAGGGTACACCACACCCTAATGATTATCCTTCAGATGCTTTGTTCCCCAGATGAAAACCTCTTTCAGATCATCAGTTCAGCTCATTTTCAATCCACCTCACTGTCCCATTTAGCTGGTCCATACTTCATCAGCTGGTCTACCAGGAGGTTATGGGAGAAAACATCAAGACCCTGACTAAAGTCAAGACAAACAGTATCTATTGCTCCCCTCCACCCACCAAGCCAGCCATCTTATAGTGGAAGGCTCTCAGGTAATTTAAGTGTGATTTCCCCTCCACTAATCCCTGCTACATACTCCAAATAACATTGTTGTCCTTCTCATGTTTGGAAATGCTTTCCAGGACTATTTGCTCCATCACCTTCCCAGGGATTAAAGTGAGACTAGTTTATCTGCAGCTTCCTGGATCCTACAACTTAACCCTCTTGAAGACAAGTGACATTTGCTTTCTGCCAGTCCTCAGAAACCTTTTCCAGTTGTCATGACTTTTCCAAGATTCAATAATCCTGAATTATTGAATGAAAAGAAGTAGCCTTGCAATGATGGTGGTTCAATGGGTCCTTGTGTCAAGCCTTTTCTGGCCTACCACTTGCTGATGCATCCATAGACATAATTTTGTGTTTGCTGCTAATTTTTACCTGCTGAGGTGTATCTTCTCAGCTTCCATCTTAGTTTGTAGATTATTTTTTCTTCTTTCTTGATTCTTTTCTTGATTATTTTGTTAGAAACATGAATTATAGTAAAAGCCAAAAGTTTACTGTTCAATATCATGTTCTTCACTACTAAGTGGTCAGTCACTCCTTCTGACACTGATTAATAAAGGTACTCTTCATTCATTGCCTCCATTTCCATACTTGATGTAAGCATGAAATAATATTAATATGAAATTATTAGCCAGGAGTGTTATTTATGGCAATACTAACTTGACAATATGGTAGGATATGGAGGCTGAGGATGTATCAACTTCCTGTTTAATCAGCAACTTCCGAGATACAAGGGGTACTTTGATCAGCCATAAAATAATCATTGCTTTGGCAATTGTAGTGTCACTACAATATCTTCTGCCTGCAAGCTTTTATTACAAGTATTTATACTCAGCAGCATCAAGTTTTATTTCAAAATGTTTCAAAACCTGGACTTACTGGGACTATGACTAATTTTCTGCATCATACTTACAGCGTGGTGATAAAAATTAAAAAATGTTTTAGGCAAAAAACCCGCTATTACAAAAATGAAATGCAGCTAGGTATAGAGATGAATTCATGCTAGCACTGGTTGACATGATCTTTACAGAAATTATTGTACTTGTCAAAATACATATAGGACAATTTTGCTGCAAATTTCATCAAAAACTAAATAATCATAAACACTCACAATTCTTCCAGCACTCAAAATCTTAAGACATCATCATATTAAGTTTGGTTCCCTCAGTGACTTCAAGAAATTAATATATGGTCTGTTCAATGCAGATAATTAATGAGTATAATGTAAGAAAATATCAGTCTGAAGTCATAAGGCTTTGACATACCAAGAAGGTACCATGGAGTAATGAATTGCCACGTGTCAGGTCTTATGAGGAAACTGTCTATACACACATTCATCCTCTCCTGCAAATGCAATACAATCATAGGTGGTTTTTTTTTTCAGTTGAAGAAGGATAGGCTATTTCACTTTTACTCAAGGTAAGAGAATACACACAGACAATTCAGCATGGCAATTTCCTATGTCCCAAAATTTTTTTCATGTTTCTTATGTATCTGTAAGAGGTCGAATGCAAAGGTACTCTTGAGGTTACCTAATCTAACATTTTGTAGAGCACAAGCCAGCAAGTTTCACTAAGTAATTTCCAGAGTGCTATCAACAACTTTTTGATCTAGAACATGTATCTAGAAAGACATCTTACCATCAAGCTTAAAGAGAATTGATTTGAAATATCTCCTAATAGGTCACTGATTGTACGTTAAAAACTTATATATTTTGCTGAACTGGACCTCAAAACTGCAGAGGATGAGGAATGATGTAATTTCCTCATAAGTGATTTCCAAGGTTAGGTCACTTAGTTTGTATTTTGAATATATCTGGTATAAATTCCAGATGCATTCCATTCTCTTTTCCTGCTCATAAGTGAGTACTGGAATTGCAATAATCAAACAGACCAAAAATGTATCAATCCCCATGACAGAAGGCCAACATGGTTGCTTAGGGAGATAGCATCAGAAACTGCTCAAGCATAGGGCAATCTTTTGTAGGAATATTCTTCATGCTTTCAGGTACATTCTACATCAGAGTCTTCTTTGGGGCTGCTACATTTGAGATTGCAGTTGGTCCTTCTTAGGATTGTCCAGTCCCTTTTCTTTAACTCCCTCATCCTCCCTGCCAACTGCTCAGTTATTGTTACGGCTGATGAAGAAAGCTCGGCAGCATTGGAGCTGGCACACTCATCATGCAGCCCAGGAAGCTGGTTGGATAGCAGTCACATAAACAGGGTTTAAATGGGTGCTCTACCCTCATCCTGCTCCAGTGCTTAGTTAGAACAGAACTAACAGTTACTCCAAAGCAAATATGAGAACGATAAACAATAGGACACATAATAGTTTATTTAAAAAACAGATTTTTAGTGCTTTGGATGCAGAGAATTGAAGTTTTCTCTAATTTATGGGCAAGCTAAATCAAAAGGGCAATAGAAAGTGGCTTTTCAACAGACTAACTGTAAGGAGCAAGTAAGGGCCCCTTTGGGGAGTGGTAACTAAGTAACTAACTAAAGAGGTTGCAATTCAAGAAGATGAGAGAGATGGAGAAGGTCCCCGGAGTGCTGGGAGTCTGATTACTGATGCATACTTATGAGGGGAGTAGAAACTCAGAAGAAAGCAAGTGATGTCAAGGGCATACCTCAGTGAGCAAGACATGCAGGGCTATTTGGGGAAAAAATTCTGGAAAGCCAGGCAGATTTTGAATTTTGAAAAAAGAGGCTGCCTCGTAGTGATTATTTCTACTATTTCCTAGAAGGCAGGATGCTTCATACATTCCAGTAAATTGCCAGGATTGTTACTATTTGGCTGTTCTCTGTTTCCCTTCCTAAATAACAGAGGGTCCTAATATTAGCTAACCACTCCTACCAAAGGCAACACATTTCTTCTCTACATGCAAAACTGAGAAATTTACCTTCCAAGCATTTCTGTAACTGCAATCATAGTAATATTTGCATACTTTACAGCACAATAAAACAGATTTTTTGTCATGAGGTTCCAAAGTGTAATGTAACACGTAAGATTTATATGGAGATGTTAAACCCTGAAGGTTCACTGGGTTTAAGCAAAAAGTGAACCATGATTCAGTTTTCAGTGCACTGTTTAAAAATCAATGACACAAACTGCACATGTAAAGTGACAAAAGATCACGATAATATGACTTCATGTATTAACAGTTTCAACTGTGGCACACTAGCTTCCTTTTGTAGTAATTCAATTCTATGTCTTTTTAAAAATTGTCATGCTAACTACTTTCAGGGAAAATTTGCCTCATGGCCAATGGGCATTTAACCCAAAATGGTTTACTTTGTCTGAAAAATGAGTGACAATCTGATTAGCTTTTCCTCAAACACAATTTTCTGTGGAAAGGGACAACTGTGGCATGTCTGAGACAGATATGGAAAAGTACTCAATTTCTTTCTAGAGAAAATAAGTATTGCCATATGCCCACCTTGCCTATCTCCTTTCAGGAACAAAACTAAACAGGAAATTTTAGTTTGCTCTTTTCTTGTAGTGTCATATTTATATTTATATCAATAAAAACTGATACAGAAAAGCCAAAAAGCTTTAATTTCAAGTGCCTTTATTGTTACACTAAGTCCAGAGTTCCACTAAAGGCACCTTAAAGGTCAATTTGAAAAGCAGTTGTCTCTTTCTTTCCCCCATCCACTACTTCTACTGAAATGCAGTTCCAAAATAACACTCTGCCAACAGTCAGAATCCTGACTCTAAACTCCCATCTTAAATTTGATTATGATAATTTCACAGGTATTTGCTATTTTGCTAGCTTTGTCCCTTAGCTGAACAGCTCTTTTCTTCCCTTATGTCTTTCTCCCTCTCTTATACATGTATGGTATGGTAGATAAAACACCAGTGCTAAGGTAGACTCCATCAGTGCCTGCACTTCCCGTCAGTTTTAGTTGCTATTTTTCTTTATTGACACAAGCACCATTACATGTATCGATGTCATATGTTTGGGAGCATCAAGAATGCAAACCAGGACTGGAATATCATTGAATCATTATAGAATAGGTTGGGTTGGAAGGCACCTTAAAGGTCATCTAGTTTCAACTCCACTGCAGTGGGGAAAAAACAATCAAATGAAATGCAACAGCTTAAAATGCAAGATGTTGTGCTTGAAGTCTAACAGCAGACATTTTTGCTCTGAGAACTTTTGCTCTTTGTGCTTATGGCTGGAAACAAGATTTTGCACATATTTATCACACATGGACCAATAGGCAAAGGGAGCCCAGGATGTACTGGGAAAGGCACTGCAGAGATACTGAGTGCCAGTGAATTCCACAGTGGCACTTAAATGCTTCAAATCTGAAGAGAATGCAGAGAAGGACTGGTATATAAGGCACTTATTTGTTAACCTCAATCTGTGTTTTATTTTGTATTTCCCCTTGCAATTACAGTATTATAGAAAGGTATTAAATACTTTAAATGTATTGAAAAATAATAGAAGGATATTGGATAAGATGTTGTGAATTAATTTTAGCTCTTCTCACCACTACAGTGCTTTTATTTTACTATTTTTATTCTTCCTCTGTACCTCTGCCAAGTGTGGAAATTAACATGAATCTCTATGTCAGTCTTCCCCTGCTGTGCAAGCAATTTCTAAACATCAGGTTGAACTGCGTAAACAAACCGACCTTGTGCTCCATACTGCTGCAGCCTGGCTGCTTGCAAAATGTGAAGTAATTTATGTAGAGTTACACTACATTTTAAACAGTGCTGTACATATGAGAGCAGTTTAAGGCTTGTATTTCAAAACTCCTCTTAGCTGGGCAGAAGAACAGCACTCCAACATTAACAGGGAGTCCATTTTCTGAGATTCCTCATAAAAAATTCTCAGTGGCTATGATTGAACCCTTATAAGCAAAACTTTCCCCCTAAATCAGTCTTTAGAATCTGTTTTACTTTTGGTTTTTTTTACACATGACTGCTTTTCCCCTAAAGGATCAGACTGATTTGCCTCTGTTCTTTGGTGTAGAAGGCTAACCACATCTTGTGCTGTTGTGGTGTTTTTGGCTGGGGTGTTTATTAACAGTAGCTGGTATGGGGATGTGTTTTGGGTTTATGCTGAAAACAGTGTTGGCAAGGTAGTGATGTTTCAATTATTGCTGAGTCCTGCTTGCACAGCATCAAGGCCTTTTGCAGCTCCTCACCCCACCAGACAGGGGGCTGGGGGAGTGCACAAGGAGTTGGGAGAGTACAAAGCCAGGACAACTGAGCCCAACTGACCCAAGGGACATTCCATATCATACAGTGCTATGCTCAGCACATAAAGTGGGGGGAGGAAAGGGGGATGTTCAGAGTGATGGTGTTCGTCTTCCCAAGTCACCATTAGGTGTGATGGAGCCTTGCATTCTTGGGGATGACTGAAAACCTGCCTGCCCACAGTGAATGAATTTCCTGTGTTGCTTTGTTTGCATGCATGGCTTTTGCTTTACCTATTAAACTCTCAACCCGTAAGTTTTTTTACTTTTACCCTTCTAATTCTCTCCCCTATTCCACCGGGTGAGAGGAGTGAGCAAGCAGCTGTGTGGGGCTTCGCTGCTGGCTGGGGTTAAACTATGACAGCTGTATTGGGAAAGGTTAGTCAGCAAGGCAAAGTGGGTTTTTTTCCCCTTTATGTTATAATTATGAGACCATATCTCTTGTACTGTGCTCAGTTTAGAGCTTCTCAGCAAAATAAGAACATGGACATCATGGAATGAACCTGCTGGAGGGCCACTAAGATGACCAGGAGGCTGGAACACACACACGAGGAGCTGACAGAGCACTGTTTGTTCAGCCTGAACAAGGGAAGTCTAATGGGGGCTCTTCTGCTATTATAAATTGACAGGGACAGTTTCTTCTTGATACACAATAAAAAAAGTAAGAGGCAATGGTCCTAAGTGGCAACAACAGAACTTTTGACTGAAACTTAGAAAAAATATTTTCACTGGAAGAGTGGTCAAACAATGAACCAAGTTGCCCATCCAAATTGTGGAATCTCCATGTTGGAATCTATTCAAAACTTGACTGGAGAAGGCCCTGAGAAACCTGGTTAGATCTAACTTGACAGTTGGCCCTGCTTTGAACAGAGTATGGACCAGATTACTCCAGAGGTCACCTTCACTCTAAATTGGTCTGTGGTTCCAACATAATCTGAGTTTGCAATATTACCTTGTCTTTGTAGTCCTTTGGAAATACATGGAAGAGTCTCCTGGTGTTATTTGTTCTCAAAGATAATGAAATGATTCTTTCCTCCTAGCATCTTGTCTTTTTCCTCTTGGGGAACAGTTGTTTTTTCCCCAGGCTTACTCTTGTGACTCTTGTGTGTTAAAAAGAAAACTTTGCTCATGTTGACTTGCCTCTCCCTGGTGTTAGTATTAATGTTCAGCCCCTTCCTTCCAGATTCTTGGTCACTTGGTAAGATGCCACCTGAGGGTGACAGAGGATGACAGGCTGCCTACACAGAAGAGACAGCAGTATGTTCTCATCGCACACAAAAACCAACAGCATACTGGGTTGTACCAGCAGGGGAGTGATTAGAAGACAAGGGGAAGTTCTTACTTACCTTTACTTGGTGCTAGTGAGGCCATACCATAGTGTCCTGCTTCACCCACTTCCTGTCTCCAAAGGAGTGTTGAGAAACTTGAGAGTCCAGCAAAGTGGTATGAAAATGGAAAGGAGCAACGGAGCAGTGTGAGAAATTCCAACTGGACACTGTGAAAAATGTCTTTGCTAAGAGTGTGGTGTAGCACCAGGACAGAGACTGACTTCGTCCTTGGTTGATTTTCAAGACTCAGTTGGATAAAGCCGTTGGTGGCCTGAGCAGCTGTGAAAAAATCTTTCTTCAACTATGCAAGTGGACTGGATGATTTTCAGAGGTCACTCCAACCAATATGTTTATATTTCTGCAATTCATAGTCTCCTATATTACATTGTTATCTCTCCTGCTGTGTTCCCTGGCTACCTCCACTTTCCCCCTTTTTTAGAGGTTAACTCCTGTTCTTTCCAGAAAATAAGTCTTCTGATTCTGTCTGTTCTTTGCCCATTCTTTTCAGTGATTTACACCTGTTCATCAGCTCAGCTCCTCCTCCACTAGTGATCTCTTCCTTCATTTTGACCTGTTGGCATACAGTTTTTTGGGTCATACAACTCATTCATGCATGTCTCCTCTATTTAATCTCATTTAATAAGTGCCTGTGAATTTCAAATGCCTGCACAGTCTCTCTCCTTTCCTTTGCCCTCTATTTTCATATCACTCTTTCACGAGTCCTCCAGCTGCAGTGTTAATCCTCAGATCTTTTCTTCTGTCTGGCAACACTTCATCAGTAGGTAATTTCCATCAGGTACCTGTTCAAGATTAGAAAATATCCAACAGCTCCTGCATCAAGTTCTTTTTCATGCCTGTTCTATTTTTAGTTGGATTTTATGCTTTAAAGAAACTGTATTTCTCTGTCCCATGCCTGGTTCTAATAGAGGGTGAAGGTTTTTTCTAGGTGTGCCATATTGAGTCAACAACAATCTGTGCAGGCATGAAAATTTATAGCAGCTTATGAGAACTATCAAGTTTGTGCAAGACAATTTTGCCTGACCTTTTAAAGACATGTGGTGTATAAATTAGTTCTGTGAGTAAGAGATCAATTGAGATAGAATTTCCCTAAATTTAAAGAGAAAATTGTACTTCCTTCATCTCACCCTATAAAAACATTTTTTTTTATGTTCTTTATTTCTTTGCTTTTATAGTCCCTGGACTTTCCCCAACATTGCCTACTTCCATTGTTAAATCTCTGCAGTTAACTGTCCATCAGCTGTGATTAAAAGCAGAAAGCTGCAGCTGGCTCAGATCCAGGCTGTCTCACTCAGCTCCCCTGGAGAAGACTGTAAACTACAAACTGCAGCAAACCACAGATCCCACAGACTCTGACCAAGTCAGCTAGCACCAACCATTGCAATCTTCTTTTTGATTTGAAATGAAATGGGAAATTGAGAGAATGTGCCACAGCTTTTGGTATTAGTTGAAGTTCCCTAGACTGAGGAGATGTAACATGACCAGGTAGCTAGAACAGATATAGATGGTTTGAGATGTGACAACACGTGAGTAAGCGACACAAATTTCTAATGCTGTGAATTCATCTCTATGTCAAGACTTCTATATATATGGTGATTTTATTTCATATACCTGTTCATAGAGTCAGAAGATTACAAGAAAACACCAAACTTCACCAGTTGAGGACATTGACTACAGTCTTCTGCTCATGGTGTACTTTAAACAAATCAGTTTACCTTGAGTCACTCCCAATCCTAAAGATCTATTTACTGAACTGCTTTGCTCATTAAAACTGGCAATGAGTACTTTATTTGTGCATGTTTGTCATAATAAGGTAAAATAGATAAAGTTCATGCATCACATTGCCTCAACTCATACTTATGAACATTTATTTTTAGAATATGTGATGACATTTTGATGACAATTCAGATCTAGATAGAACATCTTGAACTGCACTCTAACCATCATTCTGAGTGCTACATAATTTTGTCTTTTTCACTATCTTTATATTAGTAGTTTCACAATATTGAATAGGACTAGAAAACATGTCACAGTATGGAGATTATGTTATTTGTAGAAATAGGAAAGACTTAAATGAATTAGTGATGTTGAAACAAAGCAGATGGAGGAGTTTTAAAATCACATTTTTTCAGCTGATGGTAAAATCAACTGAAGAATCATGGGGTTTATTGCTTGCTTATCTAGCTTCATTTTTTCATGTATAATGAAAATGTCTGTATTAATTCATATTTACTCTATCCTTTTTCTTTCTTAGTAAATGCAACCCTGTATAAACAATGACTACCTAATCCTGCAAATCTATTATCTGGATACCAGAAAGCCTTTTAAGAATAAGTTGCAGTATAAGCTGACACTTGCTTTCTGTTCTGACTTCTTTATGTTGCCTTAATGACAGTTTTATGTGTTAATTTTCTGCAAATCTTTGCCTTTGAAATATATAAACATAACTTCATCACAAAAAAGTAAGATAAGATACCAACCATAGGATTCTCAGAGTGATCCTCTTAGAACCTTGCCCCTTTAGCATCATGATTGGAAAAACCCTCCATAACAATACAAAGTGCCTCATTAAGGGCATTAGGGCTGTGACAGAAGCTTTTGTCTGACCTTTTGTGGGATCAGGGGATTTAAATTTTTTCTGTAAATAAAGAGCAATCCAGATAAAGATACTTGAATGAATAAATAACTTGGAGAAAAAGGGAACCATTTTGTTCAGGTTAAAGCTGAATTATTTATGTGTTTTCTATGTTACATTGCTTTTCTTTTCCAAGAGAAAAGAATATATGATAGGGTAAAAATTTCACCATTTTTTATCTTGTACACGATCTGCAATGAAAAGACTGAAAGAATCAGGAGAATTAATTAAATTCACTGTAAACAGGTTTTTTCCATGTGTTATATGCTCACAAATACATTTTTTAATTGGGGACTATTATCTGTTCCTCTTTGCAGACAGTGCTGTAACGTGTTACATGCTGACAACAAACAAATTTAGTGAGCAGTAGGAAGTACGAATTAGATGATTTATAAATGTGATAATGAACAAATGGAGATAATTCAAATAGGCAAAGTCTCTTCCCACCTAATCATTGCCTTAGTTTTTATGTATCAAGTTAATATGGAACACAATTATAATTTTACTCAATTCCTACATAGTAAGCACAGTTAATTGCACAAGAAAATGAAGCTGTACTTTGCAAAACCTGAAAGTCTTTTATAGCTACCTGTTTTCTGAGATTCTCTGCCAGATGACTACCATTACTTAACCAAATCATGCTTTTCAGTTACAGGTATTAATCAGAACTGTAGATAATATGCTACCCAGTGCCTGAAATTAAGCCCCTATAATGATAGTTTTAAAATTATAGTATCTTCTAAGTAAGTAACCATTATCAAAGAAAACCATAGATACTGGAGAAAAGACTCTGCACAGAAGACTGCACCTTCATATTTAGTTGTCTATTCCTAAATTTGCCCTAAAGGTCCCAGAATTAATTCTAAAACCTGTAGACATCTTCAAGCTATTTTATGTTACTATCAGACATTAAAAGATTGGTTACTCTAACAAGATAAATACTAAAAGACCAGAAATCCAGAGCCAAACTATAAATTTGTATTTCCCAGAAGTGAAAAGGTTCACAGCAAAGCAGACATTTGAGTCAGGATTTAATGTTAAATATTTCCTCACCAATAATCACCAGTCTTTCTGATCTTTGAATGGTTGAGTTTGTGGAAAACACTGGTGAACCTAAGGCTATGTCTATAGCAGTGAATTAAATAGTACTTGTGACTGTTCCCAGACACTGGAATATGTCTGGTCTGAAATTATTAGAGCAGTTCCTGGCATGCTTTTGGCCTGTACCAACTAGCAGTCTACCAAGCAATTCTCAGGCATGGTCTGAGAGTTACAATATCCCACAGGCCATGACCAGTGAAGGATTTGCATCCAGTCACCCTGTTCTGGACACTGGTTGTGTTTGTTTACTGATGTACTTATAAGTCAGTCCATGCCAGTTGGCTTCTGTGCCTGGAAATATTCTTGGCAACAGTTTTGTTTGCTAGTATAGACATACTCCTCTCCTTTTCTCACTAGTGCTGAGGGTAAGTAGGATGCTTAAGAAAAATAAAGACCAAGACACGGAAGTTTTCATTCAGTTAACATCACTTTCGATAACCAAATCCATAAGGATGAGGGTTTTTTCAACTCAGGCTGGAGTTACATTTAAAGATAGAATATGCCAATATCCAATGTGACAAGTAATCAGAAATGAGTGTCCATCACCTCAAGTAATGTTGTGGAAGCCAAGAGGCCAGAGCATTATTTCTTTCTTCTGCACAGAGTTCCTCTCTTGTTTTGGACAAATTGTTTACAGCCCAGTCTATAATGTCTAAACTATTAGACTACAGGATTACACTTCCTCTCCACCCCCAATACAATCTGGTTAAACCTGTAACAAGATGATGATGCCCCAAAGAAGTATCCTAATTGTAAAGGCAGCCCTAAAGAGATGATGGTTTTAAATACGTCAGCTGAAGAGAGACAAAGTGGAAGGGCCAGTGGTTCCCATTTGCAGGTTGAATGCTCTATCCACTAGGATAGGAGGTACAATACAACCAAAGTTTACTTGCTCAATTACTACTTTGAAGTACTTACTTTCTGAGGAAATATAGATACTTACCTTGCAGTCTTGATATAGATATGCAAGTTCAAACACAATGAGTTTTCAGACAAACATACATATTACCAACACCTCTGGGATAATTTTAAATGGCTCCTCAGAACATGGTGGTTTTGGGTTATCCTAACTTCATCTAGTCCCAACATTCTGGGCTTTGGATTCCACTCCTAAGTCCAAATCTCATAAAATTTAGTCGTCCTGTGCTGAAATTATGGATACACAATTACTGTAATAGCTCTGGCTTTTAAATCTCTGCTGGATTTACACTGCCTTGTTACTTGGAGCCAGAGTCAAAGTACCCTGGGGACTGCTTGCATGTTGACTATCACTTTGATTCTCTTCTGGAAAATCAAGGTGCCTCTCCAAAAAAGAAAGCTGAGGCAGAGAGAGCAGGAGTGGCTCATACCTGAGCTCCTCCAGGCCATACAGACATTGCTTCAGCCATTTGGTTCTTTGAATTCAAACATAATTTCAAGTCAGTAGAAACAAAGCATGGCTCTAATTCCCCTTGTGTAATATAGGGAGTAGCAGAGCTTTTCTACCTTACAGGAATCAGGAAGATAATACATTACCATTCTGAATTCACCACGGGAGCCACACAAAACATGCAGCCAAAAAGACGAAAAGGTTTTGGGGGAGCAGAGGAGGCTGCACGATGGAGGCAATCATGGATCACTGATTCTCAGGGCAGACTCACACTGTCCTAAATCCTAGTGCAAGCTTCTTTATGTGCACCAAGTACAGCTGAAGGACAAGGTACTTGCAGCTCTGTGGTACAGGAGCAGAGTCGGGCAGGAGCCAGCAAAGCAGGCTGCGTGCCAGCCGAGTCCCCCAGTGCTAGGGGAATTCTCAGCTGGGAGAACCTGGCTGCCTTCCAGCCTTGCTCATTGCTCATCTGCATATATATATTTATGTATGTATATGTATATCAGAACTTTTAAAGGAATAATTATCTTATATATGTCTTCTAGTTTGACCAAGATTTTTATCTCATATCTAGCCTAGTATAGAATAAACCTGCAGCTGCCTGATCTGTGATTATGCACAACTTTCACATAAATGACACTGTTAAACAATCATGCCAACAGAAATTTCTACACCTCTCTTGTCAGAAAAAAATCAAGACTAAATATCCCAACAGCACAGTAGCTGGAATACCTGTACTGGAGAATAAATATAGGTAGGTACATCAAAGATCTTCAATAACAGAAAATACTTTTTCACATCTAGCACAGGAACAGGTGGGCAAAGGTATTGGCTAAAGGCAGAAGGGAAGAAGGAATACAAAACTGGATTTCATCATAAAAGTATGTGTTAATTTCTTCCACCTTAAAACCCCCTTACTTTACCAGTTACCAAGTATTTCTAATTTAATTGCTTTTGTTAACTTCTTACAGCTTGTTCCGCCAGCTCTGCAGACAACTGATATTTATTACTACATACCTCAGTGACTGTCTACACTGTTTTTTATTTTTCCCACTGACTATACAGGTCTTCAACTCTCTTCAAAATTGTGTTTCATTTCTGTCTTTTTGTAGTTTAGTCTGTTTTTTTCAATCAACCCTGTCACTTATTTAACACATTCTTCTACAAAACAAATATAATAGATTTTTGTGTAACATTAAATATTTATATATATATATGGTTGCTGCTTTCAGAGGTGTGATTTCAAGGTTTTCATTATGGTGCTGCTGCTAATGAAAATTGCTGAGAAGACAGAAAAATAGTCTGATTATGATATTGTAACTATTTGACATGTGAAAGAAAAGTATTTGGAATACACTTTTGAATAATAAAAGAGTTCTTAAGACCCACAACTGAGGATATCATGTGATGGTGCTGAAACTTCTTTATCAGATTGGTTTCACCCTTAATTACAAAGGCAGAGTTCACACTGACACCTGCTGTTAAGATTGCCTAGCTTTTTCCGTTATAAGACCATTTTCAACTTGATTGTGTGGGCTGATCTTTTCCAGAATAAGTGTCATCTTCAGAATTAAATCAAAGGTAAAAACAGTGTTTCAGATGAACTTGTGATTTTCAAGCATTACATGCGGGATAGCAGCTTGATTACTTCACATTGACTCTCAGTTATTTAATTTTTAAAAATCAGTTATCAATAAAACTTGAAACAAGAATTTGAAAACCATCATTTTCATTTGCTGAAATTCCTTAGAAAGACCATACTTTGAACAAACCCCAGAAAAAATGAGACAGTACACACTGACTTAAGTGGCAGGGTATTACAATTTTGTATACAATGTCTTAGAAGATTCCACTTTCTTTTACCTTTGACAAATCATCAGGAGTGAAAAAAGAGAGCTGGAGAAAGCAAACACTGACTAAGTATGTAGGAGGATGAGAACAGAGGTATATGAATGAGGTATATGAAACAGAAGAAGAATAGACAAGCTTGGTATGATGTGCAGTGCCAGTGAGAACTGAGAAAAGAACAAATATTAACAAGAAAAAAAAGGACATAATGAGGAAGAGGATAGGAGGCAACAGGTATTTTAATGATTAAGTATTAACTCACAGCTCCGAAGTTTTGACACTTCTCTGACATTTAAAAACTGCCACAATTTTCTGTCCCCTTCTATTTATGTGTTCACAAAAATGATAACACGTTTTTGTTACTTCTTTGGTAATAAAATAATTATGAAGTTGAGTGCTAACAAACCTAGACAGCCCAGGAAGATAACACCCACAGAAGATGAGCCTGCAGTTGTTCTAACCTCCCTCATGGAAAGTCTGCATCAGGTTTCTATGCAGTTGTGTGCGTACCTGGAAGTTGAGTCCAACATATGCTATTACAAAATCAATTGTCCTTCTCATAGAAGTGGTATTACTCAATTCATGTTACGTAGGAAATATTCTTCATAAAATAAGTGATATTTTAAATTATTGTCATCCCTAAAATTGTTATTGTTGAATGTTCATCTGCTAAGATCTACACATGAAATTGCTGTCTGCTTTTTATTTAGGATGATTTAACACCTTGTCCTTCTCATCACCACTTCTGAATAGAATCTGGGATCAGGAGGTTTGGGGTTTTGACTCTGAATTTGCCCCTAGTTTTCTGTATGGCTTTTGTAAATTCAGCACACGCATCTGCCTCTGCTTTTACAACATCTATAAAACAAATATGAGTGTATGTGATCTGTGAGCAACTTATGGAGCTTTCCGCATATACACTGGCAACAACATTTTGGTCCAGGACAGCAGATGCTGAATGCAGAAAAGACCGCAATTAACATCAGTAAAGGGCAATCCTCGATGTCTTTCTTTGATGTAACACAGCTCAGCATTTACACTTTCCTTCTCCTGCACTGACAACCCATGACCCCGACATTTTATGGTCATCTGTCACCTAACTAACACTTCGTTAAGCAAAACACCTGCAGTGATTTTAACCACAGCCCACCGTAATTGGACTACTACTGATCTATATTAGACAGCAGTCATAAACTCGTTGGAAACTATCTGGTTGTCTAAGTTCTATGGAGTTATAAGACAGAAAATAGATAAACAATTGGTTTCTTTTCATTATTTAAATAAGAAAGACTACCAAAATAAACAATTGCTATGAGCCTGACGTATTTTTGAGCTGGTGTATTCTTCAGATACTGATAAAGATTATAGAGGAAAATTAATTCAAATAGCTGTCCTCCTGATGTCAGTTGGAACTTACTATGGGTTTTGTTTGGTTTAGAGCCCCAGAAGGTCATCTGAAAGCTTAGTGCATAGTTGGACTCCAAAATACATTAAAAGATAGGTTCTTATAATTTGCATATCAACAAAACAGTTAAATGGGTTAAAACAAAAAATAACTGAAAAATTGTGAATGCAAATGAGTATCAAACTAATTGTATTTGATTAAAAAAAAAGTCCCGTACTTAGCAGTGAGTTGTGGTCACCTTACTAAGTCTCTGTGCACAGAACGGCTGAGCAGCATTCACCAAGTCCTTAGATGCTCTCAGGGTGCTATCAAAGAGATATTCTGCTTAGTGTCTTAGTATCTCTATTTCCCTATTTTGATGGTTTTTACCCTTTGACTTTTCTTTCAATTCTCTTTTTTTATTATGATTATAATTATTTGTTGCCCCTGATAATTTAGTTTCTTCCGGGTTCCTTTTTCTCCGGCTTGTCCCTTGTCATTGAAAACATTTCCTTTCAGTCTCAAGAGCTGTGTCTTAAGTCATTTCTAATATAGAAGTTATTCTATATCTCTGGTCATCCTTGTTGACTTTGAGTAAATGTTCTTCAGCCCCTTGTACTTTTTTAAGGTTGTAGGGAAGGACAAAACCAGAACCGCACAACATTATTACAGACAGGGTGAAATCACAGATTTACATTATGGCAGAGCAACAGGCTCTCTTCTGTTCTTCATTCTTCTCCTAATGGCTCCTAATATTTGATTTACTCTTTTGAACACTATCGAACGCTGATGTTTCTGTGTGACTATTTATCATAACTCCCAACTCTCATTCCAGTCAGCTCATGTAAGCGAAATTAGGATTTCTTCTCTTTATGTACATCACTGAACATTTATCTACAGTGAATTTCAGCTGTCATTTTATTGCTCAGTCACCAAGTTTTACTACCCTGAATAAATTGATATCATCAAACTTGATTACCTCACTGCTAACGTGCTTTTTAAAGTAATTTATAACCATGTTGAATAGCAAAGGCCCTAGCATAGATCATACAGAACCTCATCTGTCACCACCTTCTACTGTGAAAGCTGACCATTTATTCCTGTCTTCTAATGATTTAACCATACAAGGGTTTTCTCTCTCATGACATGGTGTGAAGCTTGCCTAGAAGTCTCTAAGACGACACTTCTCAAAAGCCTTTGGGAAAAACCAAGTAAGCCATGCCAACCAGATCACAGTTATCCACATAAATGTTGGTAAGACTTCAGAAAAGTCAACACAAAGACAATTTTTATCAAGATATTCTTGATAGCTCATCTGCATAGTACAAATATCATGCTTGAAAAAAATGCTTAAAAGCTTTGTAATTCCCTGGGTCTCTTCCCAAAATTTTCTAAAAAGTTGCCTTCAGAGTTTCAGTTGTCCTTGGCTGCCAAGACATCTTTGAGAAACTTACTGTTGTCATATTTGAGGAGTCATTCAACTCTTTTAAATTTGAATTCCTTTGGAACTCCCTCATGAACACAATCTTGTGCTGGAGATGTGCTGCTCTTTGTGTGCTCTATTTGCTCCATGTGTGGTCTTCTGTAGCCACTTCCTTTCCATGTGGGTCCTCTGAGGAGTCTCTCACAAAGACAACTTTAGATCAGAACCTGCCCCATTTCTCATGCAGTGAGCGCTGATGAAAAAAATTACTGGTCCTCTGACTGCTCTCTTCATATCACAGTTGCCATCCTGGCTCTTCAAATTTTGGCTTACTTCTTGCTTTTGTTTTATTTGAAGAAAGATTTATTGCTCCTTGTGAATCTTTCTGCAGGATGCTCCTCAAAATTCTTCTCGTCTTCTTGTGCTTCTACATGTTACCTGCCAGAATATACAATTCTTTCTATATTTTAAATACAGACATCAGTTTTTGAAGATTGTCTCCTTGCTTTCATTATGCTTTTCACTTGCTCCTTAACTCCTTGGATTTTTTCTTACCTTTTCCCCTCATGAGCAGGGTGTGTTGGCCCTATGCTCCCAATGTGGTGGTGACCTAAATAAATTCCAAGTGAACTAGGACTATTTCATTCTCTTAGCTGACCTTCTTTTTAACAACATCCTTCTTTTACACAGTTTCCCTTTTTGAGGAGCCCAGCTGCAGTTGTTCTCAGGACAACACCGAAGCCAAGCGTGCTGCAGCAGCCGCTGCAGAGGAATCCCTGAGCTCTGGGGCTCTGGGGCAGCGCCTGGTGCTGCTCTGACCTGGCTCACAGGCTGCAGTCCCCTCTGGGCCCTCCCCAACCAGCTGCCCCATGACCCACCTATTGACAGCCATCTCCATGTTACAGTCTCATGGTGTTTTCACCCACTTGCTGTAGGCAAATGAGGCAGTCCATGATTATTCTATCACCTGCTTTGGCTGTTTCTTTGACGGTCTTACTGAAACCAGTGTTACCATCTTTGCTGGGCAGTTACAAACCAAAGGATACATTTTTTTGATTTAGGCTTTGACTTTCAGTCCATGTAGATCCATAAGGTTGCTTGATGAAATGGGGAGTTTCTTCACTAGATTCTAATTTTTAAGAAGTATATAACACATCACCACCAAGAAGGCCTACTTAATTTTTCACCTTCATCACCAATTTTTTTGTTTTGATGTAATCATCCATGAATTAACTTTCTCTGCCAATCTTCTGATAAGTGTACTACTTATGTCACTTCATCCACTTAGGGCTGGACTTGCTTGCTTCATCATGTATCTTAGAATTTAAGCACTTGGTTTTGCCACATTTTCTTCTCTAACTGGCAGCCTATTTGATTTTTCTCTGCTCTGACTGATGCATCTGAAATCCCATAGCATTGCCAGTACCACAAGTGCCATTTCAAACCACGTGCTCTTCTGAACTCACTGGGTTTCTCACCACTACTTCGTTTACAAGTTCACTCCTGATTTTAAGTGCCAGAAGCCCAGCTCCCTTATGAACCCCCTCATATGGCTTCCCTGTATTAAGGCAATGTTTCCAAATCCCAGCAAATCTGCCTCCTTGATTTTTGCAGCTTTAATATCTGGCTGAGGGGATGGCATTTGTGTTTGGCACCAGTATTACTCTGTCTGCCAAAAGCATAACAATATATTTCCTTTAAAATGGGGTAATTTCCACAATCTATTTCCAGTATGGTATGCCCTCCCAGACAATCATACTGGCACAGCCCAGGGTGACAAGGTGTGGAGAAAGGAAAAATGAGTGAGTGGTAGCAAGGGAATTTCTAAGTGAGAACAGCCACCAAATATTTTACAAGTTGCAGCTACATTCCAGAGGGACTCTGTGCAAGTAATGATCCCTTCACATGAATTAACACTGTAAAAACACAAAACAATTAATTATATAGTACTGTTTTCAAAACTTACAAGACTATGAACATTCAGATTCTTATATTGATCTAGAAAAGTTCAGGCTTAAGTTTAAGACAGGAATGTTTACATGGGATTTTTCTAATAAATGAAACATATTTCTGTCGTTCAGGGAAGTATAATTGCTTACTTTCTCACCTTCCCTGCAAGCACATACTTACTTTTTGTGTTTTCTCACTGTGGGCTCATTTACATTAACAAATACCTCCATGTGTGATATGGTGTAGGGGACTCCCATCAACAAGCAGGAAAAATATAGGCTTGCAAAATGATAAAAATCTTTTAGCTATCTATCTAGATTAAGTATGGATTACCACTGGTTACAGAACTAAGATCTACCCCTTCCTGAATGAAGCTGTAAAACTTCTCCTCATCCCCTGCTACCTCAGGATCAAAGTATTTAGCTTAAATTCCTATTTCAGGGTAACTACTATGCATAGTCTAGCTCTGAAGTCCATAAGTATGTTGCCATGGAAAATTTTTGGGAAAAAAAACAATTCCTGTGTACTTGAGTTGTCAAGCTTTTACAGTCTATGCAGCATCCAGATATCAGGGCTCAGTAGCATGTCCAAATATAGACAAATACGATAGATTTTAGCAAATACAAGTAGTGTTTAAATACAAAGAATTTTTTTTTCTAATAAAAAAAATCCTTTTCATGAAAAGACAAATTTTCCAAACATAGTCTTCATAGTGAAAAAAATATGCAAGGTGTAATTTCTATGAATGGAAAGCCTTATTTCTGAAACTGCTCTACAGGAGGGATCTTTGTCTACAGAGGGCAGAATGAAGTTCTGAGCCTGTACTCTTTCTTTTGACATTTGAAACATGCACATGTCAGAAACAAGTTTACTCTTGCATATATGTGAAATCATGAACTCATTACAGGCACAAAGAGTATGTTTAATAATTTGGTGCTCTTCTTGTAACAAAATGGAGGTAGGAATGCATTTGAAAAGGCATATCTTGGTCATTACTTGTAAAGACTACTACATATTCCAACAGCATCTTGATATACGAAGGCAAAACAAGGGTAGTTCATGCTTTTAGAGGCCTTCTAGGATCTTACATTCTCTCAAGAACTAATGAAAGGGTTTTCTTAAAAAAAAACCGAAACAACTGAGGCCAAGAATCTGGGGAAGACCAGTAAAATATTGAATTAGATTACATATCTGAATTCTATAATTGCTGGATTAAAGTCATCATAAATTAGAAATAGGAATGGCCCTGCAGGAGATTCAATAAAGATGTGCAAAAGCTTCATGTTAATATTATGAAGACATACCGACAAATGTTATACGGACAGCAACTCTCCAACAGAGCAGTCTCAGAGATAATTTGGCATGGAACAGAGGAAAATAACAAGAAGATAGCAAAAAGCCTGCCCAATAACTCAACACCAAAACCATCAAAAAGCAATAAAGAGCAGAAAAGACAAGCAAATTATAAGATCACATAAAATTGCTCATGGCGTACTATAAAGAAAAAATAAGATGATGGACAGACCTTCTGTTTGGGGTCATACACTTGCAGCAAAAGAAATTATCATGCCAAAACTTGTAGTCAAGGGAAAAGGAAAAAGGAGAGGGAAAAGGAGAGGAGAAGGAGGGAGGAAGGGGGGGGGAAAGCAACATAAACCAGAAAATATAAAGCTCAGCCTATCACAGGACATCAAGACGAGGCAGCATACAAACAGGAAATTAAATGCCAAGTACACAGTAAGGCATCAGTGAACCTAGTAACTTATGAAGACTCCTGTATTATTACTTGGAATAGAGAGCAAAATTGAAACCACAATAAGATAGATTAAAATTATACAATGTGTGATCTTAAACACATGAGAATCATGTAATAACATCACCCAACAAAAAACCCCAAACAAACAAACAACCACCCCCTCCCAACAAAACAAAACACCAAAAAACACACAAAGAAATTATACAGAGAAACCTTACAGTCTTAAATTTTAGGTGCAGACAACACAAAAACTAATGCCACTGAAAGAAATCATGAAAGTTATTACAGTTTTCTGAACAGATTAAAAAAAAAAAAAAAAAAAAAACCAACACACCATACTATCTAGAGCAGGTGATAGACTGTGGCATCCCAGCAGCAAGGCTGCTGGAAGATTAGCAGGTTGTGTTTGAAGGACTGAATGTCTTCCAGGAATGTTAGGCCTGCAAAAAAAATACAATTCAGCTGGTAAAGAACCTGCATCACAGGGTGTACATTACATAAATACAGGGAAAATGGGAGAATCTGACGCAATAGAAAAGAGACAGCTCTGGTCATAGAACAGAGCTCTGGTGAGACTGAACAATGTGATACCAATTGCACAGTTAGGAAAGCTGCACAAGAAAATGGTGATATCTGTGTTTGTTTTTAAATGTGAAATGAGACTTTAAATCCTAGTATAGGAGGCAAACTAGATAACACATTTCTGTAGGAATTCATAGGAATCCAAGTAGAACTCCGCCACGGATAAGAAATGTAATTTCTATCCTTTAGGTGATCAATCTGAGTTATTGCCCAGCTGGCAGAAGGTGAAAATCATGTAGACATGAGATACCTAAGTTCAGTAGCAAATATTAAAAGAAGCTGCTGGTCTCAGTGTTGTTCTTTTTTGAGTAGCAGTTCTGGTCTCAAAACAGACTAAGATTTCACCTTGATTACAGCTGTGCTATCACAATATGCTATAATACAACAGTATACTGCTGTATACAGAATTTTCTCTTAAAATACTGAGCTGCACAAGCAGCCTTATGACTGCATGAGATTTTTATGGATATTATTCAAGTGGCTAACAGTATTTTCATTTACCTTTTCAATCTTCATTAAATGCCTATGGTTTTCTTGTATTGAGTGTAAATGTTAGATTTTTACAGAGTGTTAGCTTTTCATCAAAACATTTTTTTTCACTAGAATAGTGCCTTTGGAAGCAAGACAGTGCTGGAAACACAAGTCCTGTATCCACACAAAAGGAAATCAAGGAGGTACCCTTTCTTTGATAAATGAACAAACCAACTGAGCAAAGCAGAAAACATTTCTCTTTCCTCGGAAATTAATATGTTAACACTGGAAAACTACCTCTTTAGTGAAATCCTTCATGCAAAATGTATACTGCAGTTCTCACAGCACATAATTTTAAGAATTTCATACATTTTAAATATACACCAGGTCTATTTTGCTATTATATCTTTTGTTATTATAGCAATATGAGGGAAGACTGTTGCTTTTGTTGACATGTTTACATTACTGCAGGTTTTGGTCCAGGTTATGCTCTCTAACCATAAAGTTGCTATTCCCAGGACAGATTAATTCATTTTGGCAACAGCTGTAAGTCAGTCTTCAGTATATTTACTGTTTTGTGCCAACAGTCGGCAAATACAGTGCGCAGGCCAGGTCAGATGCAGCTTGAAGCAACCTGGTCTAGTGGAAGGTGTCCCTGCTCATGGTAGGGGAGTGAAACCAGATGATCTTTAAGGCCCCTTCTAATCCAAACCATTCCATGAAATTCCATGCATTTTGATGGTATAGCTCTCAAAACACCATTCTATGGAGGCCTGAGTATACTGTGTATCTAAGATATTGCCTTTATTACTCTCACTTTTGGATGAGAACTACAAAACTGCTTTGGTGTATCAAGCTTTTCATCATGCTGGGAAAATGGCAATATTTTTTACTTAAAATGTCATTTTCTAAAGTCAAACTATGACACAGAAAAATTTTCATTAGAAGTATGCTTGTTTCTAGTTCACAAGCATTCAGACATGCAAAAGCCAAAACATAGGAGTTCAAAAAGTATTATACTTACTTAATTGTCATGATTTTAAGCAATTTATGGAGGGATTTTCCAGTCCGGAGTACTACAAATATACAGCTTTAACTCATGGAAACTACTGTGCTGCACCAGTTTAGAAAACATGGGCAGACAACTGCTACTGTAAATAGTATTCTGTTTAGTAATTAGCTTTACTGAAATGGTTCACTGGATTTCATTAGTTTGCCTTAAAATTTAGTGGCACATCTAGTACTACTAGTTGGCAGTAAAACCTATAAATCAATTTGTTCTGTGGCTTTGTGTTAATCCTACTCCCTCTGTCACTGTACTTTATCTGAAGGAATAAAATAAGCATTAACTGTTAATGTTGCATATTTTAAGGGATGACACTATAGACGTTTTTCTTCTATAGGAGAAACCAGTAAATTTCCAGATAAAATTCATGATAGAAAGAGTTAATGGCTAACCATCTTGCACTCTCTGCATTACATTGCAGATTCCACGTGGGAAACAGACCCATGTTTCCCTTGCATGGACAGCAGAGCTCTCACCTGAGAATGCACTGGGTTTCAATGCTAGGGCACACCCCAAGACGGAGAAGTTTCCTGTGTAGCAACTCTGAGTAATATCAGAGACTTTCTCTAAAGACTGTAACAGGCCATTTCATTATTTACAAAATTCAACAATTTTTAAATATTTTGAAATATCAACACTTCTGCAAACACAGACAATAGAATCACTAACAAGTAGCACAAAAGTTTTAGCAATGCATGCAGCACCTTTCTTCCAGAAGCTGCAAAGTGCAGATGAAAAATACTGTGCCAATTACAAAGAAGGAAATTTACACCAAGATTCAACAGCTTCAATAGATTGAAAATGTCTGTAAAGTTAGGCATATGATATATCACTGAAATTCCTTATTAATAAAAACTGTTATATACTCTTCAACACCTATTCCATATACTCTTCATAAACTACTTGTCTCCCAGTATCACAAGCTTCTGGAGGATCTGAAGAAAAAAATTATGTCTTTTCTGCTTTTATGCAGTTACTTTTGTACGGAATGAGAGTGATGCAGAAGTGTTAGAAGACTGATAGGCAGCGGCAAACATACCACATAAACTTGAAACAGATGAACAGACTTTTGCAGTACAGAATTAACCGTGATTGTGTGTACTGCTGCTGAACACTGAAAGATAGACAGGGAACAATAATGTCAAAAAACCAACGTAGAAATGAAAGTTGGCTTTTGTATTAGACTTCAAAAATGAGGGAAAATTTTCATTAGTATCAGTACAGACAGAAGTTGCCTGCACATACAATCCCATTTACCTTCTTGTAAAGTGTACATCAGTTCTTTTCAAAACTGAAAATAAATACAAGTTTCAAAGTTCTTAATCTGAATGCAGAAGACCTCAAACTTACCAACTCATCCCCACAAAAAAAAAAAAAAAAAAAGGCAGATAACCCTTGTAACAAAATTAGAACAAAATCAGGAGAAGTATGTAAAGTAATGAGCTTGTGCAAAGTTTTTCTACATACTGATTCTGTTCTGTTTCTTTGGGTTTGAGTCCTGTCCCAGGGGTTTAGCTCAAATCATGCAAAAAGCTGTCACCTTGTGTCATGTACTTGTAGGCTGTAGTTCACTGCTAAAGCGAGTGGCGATCTTAAATTTTTGGCACGGAACTATCCTACAGCCACCAGAGGCCACTGCTGTTCGTTGCCTTTTCCCTGCCTGTAACTGAGCTGTAGCGAGAAGTCAGCTCACAGGAGCCCCAGGCAATGGTCACACCAGGTTCAGTCCTCCTTTCCATATTAATATGCCAATGCTGCATGTCTGCAGAGAAAATTAGAAACAGTACACTTTTTTAGTGGTGAATAGAATGAGAAAGTATCTAAATATTGCTTACCCAACCTTAGCCTTCCGGAAGAAATGAAACCTTGCATTCCAAAAATCTGATTTCATTCTTTGATATGATTAAATTTGCTAGCTTAAGGCAAGTTTTTAGATGTAATTTAATTAGGTATCTCAAAGGCTCCAACTGAAGAAAAAAACCAACCCAACACTCATTTGCAATAGAACAGTATAAATGAATGAACAAAGTCATAATTAACACTCAACAATGATAAAACTATTAATAGTGCTTTGCTACTAGAGTTTACAGGTTATCGGTACCCAGTCTGTCCTATTTTTTTTTGATCAGGGATCTGATGTACCTGATTAATACTATTTGCAGAGACTACAGAAAGCGACATTAAGGGAACAAATGTACCAATGAGGAGAGGATCATCCAGCTTGGTTAACTAAGCCTACATCATACTAAATATTTTTAATACAGGCTACTGAAACACTATATCATTTGTAATTAAGAAACTGGCCTTTTGCTGGTGTATGGGATGAGGGAGAAAACAGGGATATCCTGGAAAGCAGTAAGAACTTGAGCATTTTACCAGTTTAACAACTAAGCAGCAGCAATCTGGTTCAGTGGGAATGGGCTTTGGATCAATCTTTGGGTGTAAGACTTGAGTAGCACAAAAACCTCAAAAAAGGTAGTTTTATCAGTGCAGACAATATTGCTGTAGCAGTTCCCTTCCCACAGAAATATACTCTTTTTAAAAGGGCATTTAAAAATTAAAAGGTGCAGAAAGAAAATGTAACTCAGCGAAAGCTTTAGAATCCTAAACAGGTCAAACTACTGAGCTAAAGGAAAAAGGTTAATCCAGTCACACATTGTAAGTCAGTATTTTTTTGGGTTTTTTAGTAAGAAAGATGTATAAAACCCTAATTTTAGAAGCTGAAACTCTATGAATTCAAACACGACATACATCAATGTCTTTGGAGGCAATGAATCTATGAAATGCTGAACAAGCTGTCAATAAAAGCATATGCATCTTTACTGATATCTTTCCAGAGAGTACATTTCCATTGCACCCAAGTTAAGGGGAATAGAATGAAACACTGTGGGTTATGACCCCCCAAAATTGCTACTAAACAAAGCAGTGTTCCTTTATGACAACCCCTGCCGGGATTTGGAGAGGGTCTTCTGACACGAAGTGGGTTTGATTTAGATGAGATACTCTGAGGAAATCCTTGACTGTGAAGGCGGTGAGGCACAGGTTGCCCAGAGCAGCTCTGGATGCTCCATCCCCGGCAGTGTTCCAGGCCATGTTGGACGGGGCTTTGACCAGTCTGGGCTAGTGGGAGGTGTCCCTGCTCGGGCGAAGCACCTTTCCCTCATACCCAGCCCAGGCTCCCCTCACCCAACTCTAGCCCATTACCCCC
>VXBX01008609.1:1680021-1796539 GCA_013400415.1 Scytalopus superciliaris
AAAAAAAAAGGAGGAAAGTTAAAAAAAAAAAAAAAAAAAAAAAAAGGTAACCCCCCCCCCCACCCCCTTCCGAACCAAAACAAAAAAACCCCAAACCAACCAAATCACCAACGAACAAAAAAAGCCCAACCAAGTGATAAAAAGGCAAATGTTTGTCACGTCTCACAAGCAGACTGGTGCTCAGTCAGTCTCTAACCAAAGAAGACTACCTTAAAGGACTACCCCCAAGTTTGTGTTGCTGAGCATGTTTTATGGCCTGGAATATCCCTTGGTGTTAGCTCCAGTCTTGGTGTTTCTTCCACTTTAGCTTACTCGTAGCGGGGGCAGAGTGAGAAACAGAGGAGGCCTTCATGCTGTGCAGCACTGTTCAGCAATAACTAAAGCAGTGGTGTTAGCAGCATGGTTTTAGTCACGGATTTAAAACACAGCTGATAGGAAGGAAGTTGACTCCATCCCAGCCAGACCCAGTGCAATACATTTAGCATCTAACCAGCTATGCTGGAGCCCTTAATTCTGTGTCCTGTCAGGCTTCTCTGCTGCTGCAGTGCATTAGTGTGGCTGTGCAATGTCTGGAGTCATCTGCTCCTGAAAGGAGTGCAGCTGCTTTGTGTTGGCATATGCTGAGTGATTGGCCCCTGGATGTCCTTCCCAGTAGTGTGCTCCTGGAAGCTAAGTGTCTGAACTGGTACTACTTTACATTCCAGATTGTGTGTTGACCAAAACGTAATAAAACTAGCTTGTCTTGTACAAGCAAATCTTGGTTGATCTCTGGATTTTAATTTGATACGTGAACTGAGAGTTAGTCTTTCCCCTGCTCCTCCCATCAGAAGTCATGAAGAATGACGCTGGTTTTGTTTGAGTGCTGAGCTAGATTTAAAGAAAGCTGTTTCTTTTATGATTGCAGAACTAAGCTAAATGTTTTAATGATTCATTATCATTTGTGTTTTGTGAGTTCAAGTGTGGTGAGGAAATGTCAGTATTGCCATCCCCGTTTTGTTCACTTGTCCTACCACTTTCTTTCCTCTCGTAAATTAGTAAATAGGTTTTGATAGGGTCAGACCTTTTTGTCTCTAGGCTTGCCAGCTGCCATTTAACTTCAGTGACAAGTTTTCATCCATGAATTTCACAAGCTTGAGCGCTTTATTCGCAATGTCCCCTCAGTCAGATGCGAGGAGGCTACTAGAGATCTAATAAGGCTGTGCTGCATTCACAGCTGAATGAGTCCATCTGCGCCTTGCAGAGAGGACTGCAGGCTGCCATGAGGCACAGTGCTGCTTACATAAGGAGGGAATGGCTGAGAGTGCTCTAATTCTGTCTTCCTCCTTCCACACTGAGTTGTCATCAGTGGCTCACAGCAGAGAGCACCTGCTTGCTGACTCGATTCCTGAGGTCAAGTGTTGGTGAGGCTGTGTCACAGCTGAGTTGACCCAAAGAGATTGCTGCTGCTCTGTGAGGGACAATAAATTTAAAGTAGAAATTACAGGTTGTAACATTAAGAGTATTTAAATGAGACCATTTTTCAACTGAAAGTTTTATTTTTATTGATAGGTACTTGCAAAATCTGATTTTTCTGTTTTTGGGCACTCTGGACAAACTGTAAGGATACAGACAAAAATATGTTTGACAGTACATACAGGCAAAAATGTGTTTGACAGTGCATAATGAGCTAAGTGCTTTCTGTTTAGTTTAATTGTATTGATACTTGACTGTTTCACTCAAGCTGTGATGGAATAAGGTGGATTTATGTTGCAGCTAGACTAACATGCAAATTGGAAAAAAAAATAGAAAGTGACAGTAGATTCTGCACTGTTTCCATGCAGTTAATATTAATACGTGGCAGCGTTTTAAACCTTGTTTAGTGAGGTTTATTATTCACTGTAGTGTGCAGACCTGAAAGAATCACTTATTTTTTTGGAGGCTTTGTTACTCTGATAGTAATTTTGTGTTTTCTATGTGTGTATGCTTGCTTATGGATGCCACTAAGTAGCTTCTCTCTAGTAAGAGCATGCAAGTTTTTCATGTCATTGTACTGACATTATGTGCTTAATCAGTTCTTAAACTAAAAACTCAGACTTTTAATTCTGTGTTTCTGGCTTGAATGGCATTCTGTTAGTTCATTAACAGGCAGCAGACTTGTGTTTTCATCTACCAGAGTATATCTGAAAATAAATAGATTGCTTAATTTGTGTACACAATACTTATTTTTTCTGAGAGCATAAGCAAGATGTTATGTATTTATAATGTTCTTAATAATACGATAAATGATGAGTTGCGTCTATCAAATGCTGTGTCAGGTATGTCAGTATCTTTATTTTGTTTCCCTTTGGTATACAGGGAATGTTCAGAATTGTTGAGTGTTTTTTCCATTAATAAATTTTTCAATGCATTTAAAAGTACATGGTCTGTACCCCACTACCAACTTCTTAAACTGGCATCATCTGCATGTCTTTTTGGTATTCAAAAATACTGGCATTTAAGATATGTTCATTGTTTTGCAGTGTTTGGCTTTTTCATGATCGAGGCAGATGTGTCAAAAAGCATTTTTTTCCCCTGATAAAAGGAAAGATTATTTTATTGCTAATCTATCTGAAATACAATAATGTAGGTTATGAGTTTGACTTTTATGATAGAGGTATCAAGGTAAATAAAGTCTTCATCTGGTTCTTAATTCTAACAAAGAACTTTGTCAAGCCGTTATTTTATTTTTACATTGAAATGAAGACAGACCCAAGCCATACTTTATGAATCTGGGACACCTGCCTGAAAAGTCAAAATACAGCTCACTTATTCGTTAATTTTAATTGACAATGTCTTTTCTGTGTTTTCTATCTTGTTACCCCTTTCTATTTATTTTAATGTCGATCATTTCCGTCTTTTTAAAGAAAAGCTGAAGTACTGTATTCTTGTATACCTCTTCAGTCAGGTGGTATGATTTCATAGGATCATAGTCATCAAATTTTGCTGAAACATCACAAGATATTTAATTTTTCATTACATATTTAGCCTCTTTTTTGAATTCCAGAAGAAAATTCACAGTCTGTAGATTAATCAGTATTACTGTAGAGATATGATGCACATTTTAATGAAAATGGTATCTAGACATGTTATTGAACCAGACCCTCTGTCATTTGGTGATCTTATTCAGACACTGGTGAGCATGTTGCTTTTTCTGTGTTTCGAAGTGTAGCAAAGTTAGCACCCTTGCTGATGTCAGTTCTACATTTCGGCTACTTCAATTGCTTAGGCATTGTTTTTGTATATTGTACAGTGTCTTTTGATCGTAAGAGTGAATATTAAAGATATCTCTTTAGTTCAAGGAGAACACTTAAAGACCATTCTAATGTCATGGATTGGATCATTTTTCAGTTGTCAATTTAAAGTGAGAGGTCAGGCCTTCATGTGGTTGAACAATTACTCCTTTTTCTACGGGAAGGAAATGTGTGTTATATTTTCATATAGCCCAAGTATTGGAGTAGATATTTTTTCTTCCATATCTCTTGTCATGCCAGTATTTATAGAAACTGATTTTTGTCCTTTATTCTACTCAGGCATACTTATCACAAGAATGCTTAAAGGACTGTCTTGTAGTTAAAGCTGTGGGTTTTAGCTGTTGAAGAAATGTGACCATTTTGGAGTGGTTGTTGATAGTGTCAGTGTATCCTCTGAGCTTACAACTGAGAGTCCATTAAAGGATGCAGTAGGTTAAGTATGCACATGATAAAGATTTGTGATACTTCTATCTTTCTGTTACTGAGAAATAATTTATAACTAAACTTTGCAAAGCCAAAGTTAAAGGGGCATCTTAGTCCAGAAATGTGTAAGAAAAGTGTAAGTTGCTAGGACATTGTTTTTAGTTGTGTTTTCTTGGCCAAAATATATTGTGCTGAAATGTTCCCCACAGCTGCCTTGATTACAAGCTTTTAAAATTAATTTATGAGAATTTTAGTAAGGAAAAAAAAAGGGTCAGGACATAAAGTACTGATTCGCCCCCCTCCTGCCCCAGTAAATGGTGTAGCGAACGAGATAGGACATTGAAGTGGGTGCAGTCCTGAGCAGAAATACTATATGAATTGTAGTCTTTGATTTCCTCTGAGGAAATGTAAACAGGATGCTGTAAACTTCTACTTGTTTTGTTACTGCCTATGCTTAACTCTTACATCATGGTGGAAAGTACTGACTTAAAGAGAAACATCAGGCATTGCATGTCTAGATAACAAAATCAATGCTCCCTTCTTTTTGTATTCTGTTGTTGATGCAGTTTGAGCTGTAGCAGTGTTTGAAACTGAATTCTGTGGATTATTTTCTCTTGAGTGTCCCTAACCTGCAGCACAAGTCAATCAAATTTTATTTTCATTTTACTAATACTGCTTTGAATGGGATGTTAATCCCTCCTGCCAATTACTTTTCTTTAAGTTATTCATAAGTAAAGGTAGCTTCCTTAGTAATACAGTATCTTCTCACATGTAAATCGTGTTTAACTTAGGTGGATTAATATTTTCCTTATATCATAGAGTATTTGTAAGACTGATTTTGGCCATCTGAGCAAGAAGATGTAGAAGCTTGCAATTTGTGTATCAAAAGTTCTGTGACTGTAGGAGTTCAAAACAAGAAAACTATTGGGGGCTTAGAATGGGTTTGTTTAAAGAAAAATGCATCTCTTTCTCTGTTGAATTGATGTGTACACAATCTAGCTAGCAGTTTATTGTATTTCTCTCAACTGTTTGAAACAGTGATGTTGGTTTTACAACTCTAAAGGTTTTCATATAGATTTTAATAAAGGCTTTACGTTACCAGGTGTAGAAGACAGAAAAGATGTCCAAATTTTTCTTAAGGGAAAAAAAAGAGAGTGGAACAGGGCAGAAAAATCTGCATAGTCAAAACTGCTGACTATGTAGTTTTAAAAAGTTTTTCTTAGAAACACATAATATAATTAAAAGTAACCCCTAGCAGTATCTTACTCGTACCTAGTGTATTTGGCAGCATTTTATTTTTTTTTGCAAATTTGGTGGGTATTTATGAAGCACAGAAAGAATTTATTTTAAATTATTAAGAAAAGGTTATTATTTACCTCTTTAACAACTGGCAGTTAGAGGTATGGTTGTATTTGGTTGATCTGATGTCAATGAAAGCAGTAATGTTTATGCCTGAGATTTTTAAGATCCCTTGCAATTAGACTGTTGTGTAAGTCAAAATCTTAGAGGAGATGAAATAGTTTCTGCCTCAAAAAATTCTGTTTTTTACCATAAATTATAAGTAGATGAAATATGGCTTCATAGAAATGTTTTGATGTTTGTTTTGTAGATGATGTTCTGACACCGAATATAGAGAACAGAAATTTTCCCTACCAAGTACCTAACTTCCACAAGTGTGACATTTGTTTGCTGTCTTTTCCAAAAGAGACCCAGTTTCAGCGCCATATGAGGGATCATGAGCAAAATGACAAGGTATGAAATTTTGTAGGTAGAGCTGTATATATTGATATTTTCATATACTGTCAAGTAAAGCTAACACAAGGCATCTTTTCCATTTTTTTAAATAACACCACTAATAATTACTACTTGGGGACCTCAGAGTTTTGCGAAGTTTCTTTTTCATGTTTTCTTGTGTTTGTTTTGAGGAAGGACCTTACTTTGATGCTGTTTCGTTAGATGGCTGTTTCCAGATCAGTAACTTTTAATTTTAGCCATTTTCTTTGATTTGTAAAATACTCAGGTAGATAAGAAAGTGTGTAGGTTTCTTTCAATTGAATTTGTGAAGTGATTCTACACATCAGCAATAAAAAGAAAATAATACATTGAATGACTGGACCTCACTAGTAAACTAATTTAGTTTGTATGTATTAGTCAATAGATTAATGTCATCACTTTAGCTGCTTACAAATCAAATTTGGGAAAGAGAAAAATACAGATGTGTAACTAAGACTGGACTGACTTTTTAAATGAAGCTTTTGCCACAGGTTGCATCTGTAATATGTAGCTATTAATTACTTTTCCCTGCTTTCTATTTCACTAAGCTCAAACTACTTATGTGTGATGGAAAATTAATTTAATTATTTTTTTGAGGTAGTTGTACGCACAGATTAATTTTTACAAAATGTAGCACTTTGAGATAATTCATGTATACAAAGAACAACTTACACCAGTTTCAATGCTGTAAAGTTGATACAGTTAAAACTGTGCTATTGCACACTTATGTAAGAGCCTTTATATCTAGAAGTGAAGGTGCTCTTTAAGAATCAAAACTGATTGTATAGATGCCAACTGAAGAGCAGTCAATCCTAGTATAAACTGTTTTGCTGTTTTGATTATTAATTTTGTTTAAGGAGATTTCATATAGTCATAGAATATCCTGAGTTGGAAGTGATCCACATGGATCTCCAAGCGCAGCTCCTGGCTATGCACAGGCCCATCCCCAAGAGTCACACCATGTGCCTGAGAATATTGTCCAAATGCTTCTTGAACTCTGTCAGGCCTGGTGCTGTGACCATTGGTGAGCCTGTTCTGGTGTCCAACCACCCTCTGGGTGAATCATGGTCACAGTTAAAGTAGGAAAATATATTTCTGTCTCTTGCTCATTCCTCTTTCCTCCTGACTTCACTCTCCTCAGACAGTCTCAGTTTTGAATCTCTGTTTTCTTTAGTTCCTCTGCTTTCTTTCCCCATATGTTCTTGAAATGCTGTATTTGTATTTTCAGCAGTGAGATGCAAAGGAGATAAAATAATTAAGATCGGTATTATTAAGGATCATTATCATATATAGATACTTGAACTGCTCTTTTTATTTTTAACATTCTGGTTTGTATGGTTATTTGTGTCACCCAGGGTATATGTAACTTAGGGGAAGACTGAATTTTGTCTTTGTTTTTGTGATTTTAACAAACAGCCTCACCGATGTGACCAGTGTCCAATGTCATTTAATGTTGAATTCAACTTGACACTTCATAAATGTACTCACAATGGCGAAGATCCTACATGTCCTGTGTGCAACAAGAAATTCTCCAGAGTAGCCAGTCTGAAAGCTCATATAATGCTACATGAGAAAGAGGAGGTAATTCATTAAACTTCATAACTTGAATTTTGAAAAGACATGTCATAATGTTGTATTTAATCCCTTACCTGTATGCTTTAGATTGGAGGGTTGAATAAATTATTTGGTTCAGAGGAAATATAAAACTTTTATTGGGAAGTCTGTTTTAATAATAGCTACAGAAATTAATATACTGAATGTAATTAAGTTTTCCCACCCTGTCTTTATTAAAAAAGACAATCTGTAGATGTTTGATAGATAGCATCATATTGTATATATAAACATCAACTAATTGGCTGTTTACAAATACTTCTATTTTGAAGGTATTTCTGTGACTTCATTTACATTGTAAACCCCCATGTATTAATCTGGGTGATTGTGTTTGATGGCAGATGTCATGGTGAGGCACTCTCACCATTTATAGAAATAGATGAAGTTGTTCCCTTGTCTGCAACTTCCACCTCCGTTTTTGAGTGTACTTGAGAGTACTTCGTGTTCCTTTCTCTCTTACAATTTAATTTTCCATTTTTATAGGGCGTTGGTTAAATTCTTAGCAAACAGTTAATACATAGTGGTATTTTGCACATTTTATAGTCATTACTGCATTATTGCAGTTGCCAGAGTTGATTGCACTACCCAAAATACAAAGTTTTCAATCAAGTAATTGCCTCTTCCTCCTGTGAAGGCTTTTTTAAAATTACACTTTGTGCTGGAGAATTGGAGCTGAGTCAAGTATGCACTTTTTATCATCAGGCTTCTGATCATAAACATAACAGTGTATGTTTCTCCATGCCAACTGCAGACAGCTTACATCAGTTTTGACCATTAAGTTTGGGATCACAGGCCTGTTTGCACTTTTCTGATCCAGGCAGGGGAGGCCATGTGTAGAGATTGTATTCCTTCTTTAATCATAATTAGTTCACGTTTTGTCACGTACACAGACAAGATAAGTGGACTTGAATGCAATTTTGTTGCGTGTTAATGTGTCTGTAATACACATAATGGGTATTATTAAGGAAACTTGATTTACAAATTGCTAAAAACATTGGAATAAGGAAACTAAGCATCAAGAAAGATGCCTGAGAGTGATTTTTGGTATTCATTTCTACAGCTAAGTGATTTTTTCATGCACTTCAGCAGCTCTGATTTTTGATACTTTGTACAGATGTCAGAAGAATAGGCTGTGTGATGCCTTCTAATTTAAAACTCAACCTGCAGCTTAAAAATTAAATTTATAAAAATATGAACACCTTTCAATTGCTAATGAATGTATTCTTATAATGCTCAGTAATTTTTGTGATAAAACAAAAATGAATGGCAACAATTAATTTGCAGAGAACTGCAGGAATAACTTTCACAGTAGTTATGCCCAGGACCTGTAGGAGAGCTGGAATTTGAACTTGAAGCAGAAGGTATTGATCATGGCACTAGCTGTCATTCAAGAGTTTTTATAATGTGCAGGATAAGAAGTTACCAGTGGAGTACATTCTCCCTCCTGTTTGCTGTTCTTCCTTTTGCTGTTAGAAGGGTTAAAAATCTGAAAACAGAATTAAGGTAGATAATCACTTAGGGGACATATGTAGCAATTGAGGAGATTGCTGCACAAGCTTCAATTTGGATAACTTTAGCCTTGTTCTGTGCTGCATCAGGCGGTTTTATTTACAGATGAATGCAGAAGGGCAAGAACAAGAAATTAGTGTGATTAGCTTCTTGAGCTCTCCAGTTAGATTTGGGAGAGTGTGCCTGTCTGTGAAACTCAGATCTTTGTGATTGATTGCTCCTGTGAGAGTTTCTGGAAGGAATTTTCTGGGCTATTGAAATCGAGCTTGCAAGAGACTGTATTTTCTCCTCACATTCTTTGGTGATTTGTGTGTGATTAACTGGTGTAAGGGAAAAACTCTGCATTTGAAATTCCTCACTAGTTTGGAGTAGCTTTCTCTTGAGAAGTCATTAAGAACATACCTTGTATAAATATGCCCAATCTTGTGCAGGATTCTTGAGTTTGTCCCTTTCCTCAGTGGCAATGTACAGTGGTTCTCACTGCTTTTTGACCTGGTGACACAGGAATACTGAATAAACAACTGAAAAAAAAAATTATTGCATTAAAACTGCTAGTATGTCTTCTACTTTACCATGATCTTGTTTTCCTATAGCAAATTTCACAGTACTGAATTGAAACATGTAGGCTTTCATTGTCTCTAATACTTCATCTTAGGCTGTCCTTTTGTTTGTGGAAGTTGCTTATTTGAGTATCAGCAACTTCATATGTGTCTGAAAGATGCTGAGAAGTGATTGAAAAACTCTTAATTTTGAGGTCCATGAGCTTGGTAGAGTATGAATTACAAGCTTCCCTTCATATAATTTCACCCACTTTTATGAAAGGGTAATCATAAACTAAATTTGTCATGTAAGAACAGTATTTTTCAGTAAGAAGTATTCTTACTCAGATTTGAGTGTGTGTCCTAGGAAAGAAAGTATTATTTATTGTCTCACATGGTAACTTGAGTCCAGTAATAATGACATTTGGTTAGATTAAACAAGTAATTTTTGAGTTGGTAATTAATTTCATTAAAGGACTTCAGCTTTTTAAGCTTTTTCATGGAAATACCTGGTGATACTGTAGAATTTCTTCTTTTAGACTTAAGGAAAAAATTTATTCTCAAAACATTTTAAAAATAATACTGCATACCTGTGTTCCTCTTGATTAAAACATTCTTGTCAATTCCTTATTTAAATGAACACTGTTGTTTTCTCTTGTTTGTTTTTGTTTTTCTTGTTGATCATCCAAGGAGGAGGAAAAAAGTGGGGAGGATAAAAAATATTTTCATTTGCGTTGATAATCATAATTTCTGAAAAATAAACTGTCTGAAGTTACTTAGGCACACCAGTGAGGAACATGTAACAGAAATGATGGATATTTTTAGACATTTAAGATTAACTCTCAGCTTAGATGACGTAAAATAGACTGACAAAATTAATGATTTCAAAAAGCAGAAGTAAGTCTAATAAGTGCAGAGCTTTTAGTTTTCATTGGACCATATTTGACTTTGATTCTTCCTCTGAATTTCAGAGAAATGACAATACTTTTGCATTAAATGTTAGAAATTTAATTTCTATTCTAAATGAGGTGGAATACTCATATAACTGGAAAATGGTGTGTTTAACACTGCTGTAAAATTTATGGGTTGTCAGGAACATTATGTGTCCCTATTGATTTCTGTCAGCTTTTCTGTGAAGGTACCTTAAGAAAATTCAGTACTAATTGTGGTGGGATTACTGTTTGAAAGTGACAATCTGTATCATTTGAACCAGTAAAAGTGTGAAATCCCTGAATCTACAGTTAAGATGCTTGTGGTTAGAAAGTAGTATTTGTTACAGATGTTCCTTGTAGACCACAGTGCAATGGCACTGAGCTAAGTTTCTGTGTGTGTGTCTTGAACCAACCTACCAAGGGATTAGGTAGTGCTGATGATGGTACTGAAGTTCGTGTTTCTGCTGCTGTATGAAATTTTTCCATAATTCAGTTTCAGTGAAGCTTCTTAAAATATAAATATTAATATAATCTTGCAGTGATTACTGCTCATGATATAGGGCTCATAGACCTTTTTTAGTTTTATACTTTTATAGCTGCTTGCTTCCAGCTGCCAGTGTCCATAGAAGGATACATTAATTTGCTTGAGCAAAGCTCGTGCATGTGTACCGCCGTATGGGAATATCTTTAAAAATCAGCATCTATTATCTCTTTCAGAATCTTATCTGTTCAGAGTGTGGAGATGAATTCACTTTACAGAGTCAGCTGTCCATACACATGGAAGAACATCGTCAAGAATTGGCAGGCAGTAGAATCCACAGCTGCAAATCTTGCAAAAAGGAATTTGAAACTTCCTCGCAGTTAAAGGAGCACATGAAAACCCACTATAAAATAAGGTGACAGTCACGGGATTGTAAGAAAATGAGCAGATGTTACGTTTGTGGTGATAGCTGGAAAAGCAGGAGTAGCATTTCCAGTCAGCAAAGTACCAGGATCTGTGCAGATAATTTCTTTCCTTTGGTATGCTGTTGTGAAATGGCATTTGCTTTTTAAAACTCTGCTAAAGTGGGTAGTTATTTTTGGAGACCTTTTTTTCCCCCCTTGTTTTTGTATTTAGGCACACATACTAAGCATAGTTCATCTGCTAGCTGTTTGTGAACGTGAGTTAAGTTTTTCTGATGCAAAGTGATTTTTGAAGTGTGTTTATGATTTTAAAGGCTAATAGCAGTACATTGAAGCAAATGTATATTAATTTTACATAGCCTTTATTATAATGACAAAAGTTCTCATGATTGCCTTCTACAAAGATAAGTTGTTCATTGCAGCTTAATCGTTTTTTGCAAGTGGTCCTCATCACAATCTCCCATGAGTTTTTTGTAAATCTGAAAAAGCACAAAATGAAAGGAAAAAAGAGGCCTGAGAAATGCTGTTGTTATTTTTGGTGGATGTTTGTGCTGTCTTTTCTTTCAGCTCTCTAGTTTAACTTTACTTTTAGGAATGTGAGAACTTATTTTTAAGTTAGAAGGAAGAAAAACTTACTTCTGTTGGTTTAGTTTGCCTTAAGAAAGCCTTAAGTCTTGAGAGGTGATCTGTCTCTTTTAATCTTTCCTCTGTTCCTATAAAAAACAGATGGGCAAAGTTATGTATTTAGGAAAAAGAAATACTGGCTATTTAAAGTTCTTTTTATTAGCAGATGATACAGGTTCGAAGATCTTAATAATTGTGTTCCAAAAAGCATTGCCATACATCTCCATTTGCAAACAGAAATACGAGGGTTTAAAGTATCGTCATGTTTTCATTGGGTTATATAAATGTACAATATTACATACAACAAGCATTCTCATTGTGGACATCTCCTGTGTAGAGATGTTAGGATAAATAAATAAAGAGTAGAGGAATGAACATAATACGACGATTGCAATTTTGAGAGAGTATTATGCATGCCACATGCTGACATAAAAGACATCCAAGTGCTTCATCATAATTTTTTTTATCTTCCTAAGCATTGATTTCTTCTGGATTCAGACCTTCCTTATATGAGATTCGTCTTGTTTATCAGTTCAGATGTAGAAACGTGTTGCAGTTGTATTCAGTAAACTACTGTCTGTGATGGTGCTCTGCTGTCCTTTCACCAGCAGTACCAAATACAACCCATGTATGTGAGCAGGGTTGATGACTTGATTCAGTGTTCCCGCTGCAGTTCATCACAAAGCTAATGCAGCTCAGACTTTCTGTGTTTCATCAGAAATTATGTTGAAAGGAAAACTCTGGAAATTCAGATTTTAGTGTTGTATATCAAAAGATGAATTAATGAATTATGAAAAATCAATATTTGATCTATCCTGGTTATGTAGAGTGTATTTAAAGTTCAGACATACATCAATTTGACTACTTTTTTTTCGGTGTAAAATAAGCTTCAGAGACTTTAGGATTTAAAATTATGAAGAGTCTTGTTCCTTTGGTTATAGAGTGGATGCGCTTTAGTTGTCAAAAAGGTAATTGTTCTCTGAATCATTTTTATGGCAGACTATTATGAAGTTTTTCAATCTGAATGTAATACTAATTTAATTTAGTATCTAGCTTTTGCTAAAAAGAAAATGATCATTCTGACTCTTAAATGATTAAGTACTTTAGGAGGTGATCTGATCTTTAAGGTTCATTGCTACAGTTGCCTTCACCTTGGATATTATTTTCTTTATTAATGTGCTGCAGACACAGTTGCGATATGTTGTTGATCAAAGAGTGTATTCTGACAATCTAGTCTAGATCTGTCCTGAAGTGAAAAGAAGAGGTTGTAACATCTGTTCTCTCTCCTCTTCAATCTTCACTTGACTTTTTTCTGGATATTTATCTAAATTTGAGTAGATAGAATGAGTATGTAAAATGGAAATACATTACTCACAGTCTGTGCTCATTCTGTGAGGATATAAGAGGACTTAAAAAATATATGTAATTTTTTCGAAGTAATTTGACAGGAAAATGTGCTTTCTTTTAAACTGATTGCACTGATTGTCTATGTTCTCCTAGAGTGCCAAGATGCAGCATTTGAGAAGTTTTATTTCTTGTACAATGCACAGACTATTATTTCCCTGCTATTTTTTTTTCTATTATACAACTTGTCTTTCAGTATGGTGGTGTGTATTGCACTTTTGCTCCACATTCCCTCAGTTGTTCACAGAAACACCAGGTACTGAAGTTAGTTTAATATCAGCTAGCAATAAGTAGTACTGGCAAATTAGATTAATGTTACTCAGGCACTATGAAAGATATGGAATACTCTCGATACTATGCTGGTTTGCCCACTGTCTTGTGGTTTCTCCCTGATTAGTTGAGTTGTTGTGATGGTCTACAAGATCCAGGTTTTTGCTTCTCTTTTTTTGCCAGTTAGTTTTCCACATTGCTGTTGATGTTTCTCAGCAGTAATTTAAACTAGCCAGTTTGATTTTGTAGAGAAATGAATTTTAGGAATTTATATCATCTGTTACAATGGTTCTGAGCAGAGTGTGATGTGTTTTTGAGGGGCAGGGGTAAATATTTGGATTGTTAAATTCTTCAGCAAGTGCACTGGTACTCAAGGTCATGAGATTTTCTAGTTAAGAATAAAGGACTTCTTGTGTTCAGGCAAAACAGATGCACAGAAATGAAAGGTACCCTGAAAATAGTATTTGTGAAGTCAGTCTATACTTGTGGCAGAATTTACTCTGAAAGTATCTCGAGAGAGTCTCTAGGATGTATCGATTTTTATTACAGAAATAAATAAAATTCTTGGTGTGTGTAGATACTCAGAAAAGAGCTGTTTGCATTTTTCTTTTAGTATCATCATAGATTTTGGTTTTTCATTGTTGCAGCTGATGGTGTATGTTGTTACCAAGTTTGCACTACATTGAAAATGATGGGGTAAAATAAATTTCATCAAAATAATGATTATTATGGGTTTTTTTTAATGACAGGGTATCAAATACCAGATCTTACAACAGAAACATTGACAGAAGTGGGTTTACCTATTCCTGTCCTCACTGTGGAAAGACGTTCCAGAAACCGAGTCAGTTAACGCGACATGTTAGAATACATACAGGTAAGGCTGTGGAAGCAATTATTTTAATTTGCATTTGTTTTAAAAAAATCAGTTAACCTGTGAAATCTACTTTTTTTTCATCCCTGTTGGGACTTAAAATGCTATCAATATATTTGGCTCCTTAGATGCTGTTACCAGTTGGCTTAAAATAAACCTTACATAATTACTTTGCTAAAGGAATTTTATATGCTTTTAAAATTTCCAGATTTATATAATTAGAAACAGGTAAAAAATTTTCAAGTACTTTATAAGTTTCATTTGTTACCAAATGCCAGTTTTGGTACTTAAAGTTTCAATGGGCCCTAAAGTTAGAATCCTTAGATAAAGGCCAGTCAGCTGCTCTAAATAAGATCTTACATACTCTAGTGAACAAATTCTAAGATTTCCAATCCCGAAAAGAGTAGAAGTACATGAGAATTAATAATACTACTGAGATAGTGGCCTTGCACTTATTTTCACATTGATTTATTTAAAATCACAAAGTGAGCTTGGGAGGTGATAAGCCTAGATTGTAATTTTGGAAATTAAAGAAGTGCAGGAGACTCTTCAGAGTTGCAGAATGAATACCAAATAGTTTTTGCTGAGTTACTGCCATAAATATGTGCATGCCTAACCCTTAATCAATTTAAAAACCTGAAAAATGCGAAGCATAAAATAATATAAAAGTTTTCAAAGTTTACATATGACTAGGAGAATAGTTCCTAAGTTTCAATCAGCTATACATAGCAGGAGTTTGGCTTTAAACAAAACCTTCATTGGAGGTGTTCCAGTGCTGTGCAATATGTATGTATTTTTCATACATATTGAATAAATTACTGTTTGTCTAGTTTTAGCTAGTTCAAATATGCAATTATGCAAGTGTGCAGTGTTGTTTGTATTAGCAGTCTGTTCAGGCAGTGATGTGATGAGTTGCCATTTACAAGAATGGCTTAGTTTCCCAAGGGAGAAATAAAAATACCATTTTGTGACTCTAAGAACCTTCTTAAGGTCTACAAGATCAGTTATAGAACAGTAACACAAGAGGTCACCCTTGTACCTGCTTTAAAAAAATTGCTTCAGAGTAACACCCAAAAAAAGGCCAGCGAAAATTAAGTTATGTATTTTACAGTCTTGACTCTATTTGATACATTATTTTAGCTTATTCTAATCAGAATTAAAGAATCAAGATTATAGTTCGTTGAGGACACTTTTTCAAAGGTTTAAAATGTTCAAGGACATTTATGGTTCTTTGGAAGAATAAAAAGACTACTGGGAAGCCAGAGACAGAAAATGCAGCCCCAATTTGCACATGTTGTAGGTAATTTTAAGTTCCAAGTAGCTAGCAAATGCTCATTTAATTTGTGAAGTATGTTATTAATCTAAACCTGCAGACAATCTGTCTGGCATTCAGTTGCTTGAGGTACTGTAAATATGTAGGAAAGAACAGTTCTATGGTAAATACTTTAGAATCCCCAAGTCTTTAATTGTTGAAACAGCCTGTCTGTGCTGCATGTGCAGCATTACAAGAGTGTCTTAATTGCAATACCTTTTTTGCTAATAGGTAGTTGTTTCAAGAACTTAGACCCTTTTGGGAAAAAAATTAAATCTCAGGGACTGCAATTCCCATTTTAATAACTAAGTAATAAGCCCCTCACTCCCCCTCTTTTATTAAGATATATTTGAGAAGTACAGAAATTCCACATTTCTACAATAGAATTAACATTTAGTTTTTGTAATGAGATTTACTTAAACAGGCAAACTTAACCTGAAGCAATATTTCTATGTCCACCAGTAGCTCTTAGTGAAAGCCCAATAGGAATTTTGTCACTGTACTTGCAAGATGTGAATTCGTGCTCCTTGTTTTAATCTAAAAAAAATTACTAAATATATAGTTAAATATAAAATACGCAGTTAAAACCTGCAGATCTTAAAGCATGTTCAAAACCTGTGAGTAGCAGAACAGAAAATATACGTTCCCTCAGTGAGTTTTATGTTTGTAATCTATTTAAAAAAATAGTTGCTTTTATTCCAGCCAAATGTGAATTTAATTAAGAATTAATAAGTTTCAAGTAGATGTAGTTACAGCTATATAATTGGAAGTCATATAAAAATATTCATTAGAACTGCTTTAATGTGCATAGTATTTAGAGCATGGTAGTACTTACTGGTGTAGCAGACATAATATACAGAATGCTCATCATGTTTTTGCTGAAGCACTTGCAAAGGTGAAGTGTTAAATGTTTCCAAGGTCTTGGTGTTACCACAGCTAAATTTCTTCATTAAAAGAAAAAAAAAGGGTAATACTGAGTTCATAGTGGAAGTTCCCAGTAGTCAATTAAGACACATTTTTAAGAAACTGTATCTGTATTTTAAAATATGTAGCTTTGTAATCTATTTATGCAGTTCTCTTGTATTCTGTCACTTCAATTTCTGTGTTTTTCCTGCCTGATCTGTGAATGTACAAATAACTGGAATAACGTGCAGCACTGGGCACCAAAATTGAGAAATTGTGGCAGAGCACTCCTGTAGCAATATTGCCTAGTTTCTCTTTAATGGTCAGTAGCAATATGAATATTCAAAGTTTTAAAATTATTTTCTGAGCAGGATTGTGTGATACCTTATATTTTATTGTGTATTTTCAGTAGATGGTTGTAAAGAATGAATGGCTGTTAATATTTATTGGGGAGTGGGAACTGGAGTAGGCCATCTTCTGCAGTGTTGCTGTAAGACTTTTTGAGTTTTAAAATAAATAAAAGGTTAAATTTTTTATTTTTGTTATTTCTTTCTTGCTGTCTATTTCTCTCTGGTCCCTCTGTTTCAGTGCAGATACATGTGTTTTGCAGGGTTTGGTGTACAAGAGTGATATATGAGAGTTTGTTTTTTGTTTTCTCCTCCCTTTTTTTTTCCCCTCCAGTGATTTTTGCATAGCAGCTTCTGAGATCTTCCAGACCACAAGTTGAGAGAAACTGTTCTAAATAATTGCTTCATATAGCCATCCTTCATTTTACCTGTTTTAACCAATAATAATCAGCTAGGTCACAAAACTTTCACAAGTCTGCATTTTCATCAGAGTAGGTGCTCAGGTTGGTAGTTGAGGTAAAACAATTTCATTGTCAAAACCTGCTAATAACATGTTTGTGTGTGTACAGGTGTCGATAGGCAGTATTTTGTTTCAATTGATACAATGTTTTGTTTATATATAGGAAACTGCTAGCACTTACTTGAAGCTCCTTACATTTCCTCTTCCTCCGCTTCCCTTTTCCTTGCAGGTGAAAGACCTTTCAAATGCAGCGAGTGTGGGAAAGCCTTTAACCAGAAGGGAGCACTGCAGACCCACATGATCAAGCACACGGGGGAGAAGCCCCACGCCTGTGCCTTTTGTCCTGCAGCCTTTTCCCAGAAAGGAAACCTGCAGTCACACATACAGAGAGTTCATTCAGAGGTAAATGCAGTTACTCATCAGGCCCTTAGTGCTGATATATGTCTTATTTAATTGTTGCTGTTCCTATGTGCTTGAGTGCTGTCTGCAGCCAGCATAGATTTACTGCTGCAGTATAGATTTTAGTTTGCTGGTTTTTTACTGGCACACTTTCCTAAAATGGCTTGATCTGAATAAATATATACTTAGGAGAAGTAGCAAAACCTTCATTTGCCATTGTCTTTTCAGTACATGGATAGATTAATAAGTAGTGGGTTTAGGTGTACCTATGTGTATCCTGAGAGAATGAAGGCTAGAATCAGATGAAAGTAAGCCAAAAGCACCGAAGCAGAAAATGGTAAAAGATTTCAAGGCCAAACAGCAACTCACTAACTCCATGGTAGAGCTTCCTTGCCATTTGTCTTTGAAGTATATATCTTGCAGCCTTTTTCAGTGGTTTTTTGGTTACAGGTAGATGAAAAATTCCAAAATAAGATAAAAAAATAATTGTCTCAGACCTCTTTATGCCTATTTTTTTAAAATTTCTGACAGTTTTTAAGATTCAGAAGGTACTGCTATGATAAAGTAATATAATCTTCTGAGCAACATGGGATATGCAACTTTGTTCAGTAATTTCCTTGTTTATTTTAATGATTTGTGGTTGGAGAAAGAGACCTAGTTTTGATCTGGAAGATATGGAATGATAGAGGCAGCTTTTTCTGTGTTTTTTTTTTTTTTTCTGTGTGGAGAATATCATCTCTGTTCTCACTCTTTCCCTTACTCTGCCTGAGATTTGCTTTCTTGTTTTCCATTTTTGTGTTAGAATGGTATATAATTTCTGGATTTTTTTACTAAGGATCTTTTTAGCGTATATTGTATTAAATATTATAGCTTCGAGTCTAGTGTCCAGTTCTGGGCCCTTCAGGTTAGGAAGGAAATTGAGGAGGAGCTGCAGGAGCTGGGATTGTTTAGCCTGGAGAAAAGGAGGCTCAGGGAGGAAGGTACCACTCCCTACAACTCCCTGAAAAGAGGCTGTGTAGCCAGGTGGGATTGGTCTCTTCTCTTAGGCGACTAGCAATAGGAGAAGAAGACATAGGCTCAGATTGTGCCAGGGAAGGTTTAGGTTGACACTAGAAAGAATTTCATCACAGAAAGGATGATTAGACATTGGAATGGGCTGCCCAGGGAGGTTTTGGAGGCACCATCCCTGAAGGTGTTTAAGGGAAGACGGGACATGGCACTCAGTGCCATGGTCTAATTGGCAAGGTTCAGTCACAGGTTGGACTTGAGGATCTCAGAGGTCTTTTGTAACCTAGTTGATTCTATGATTCTGTGACTTTATGTGACTAGTCGTTTTCACAGTTCACAGCTCCCCATATGTGATAGCTTTTGATACACAAAAAAAAATGCACCAGCATTGATTTCTTTTCAATATTAGAAGATTGTTAGGGATGAAGTAAAAAGTATTTTTCATTATTTTCTGTTAGTCAGTTTTTCTGTAAGAAGGAAACAAGCTGTGGCATAAGGTACGTTAAATAAAATTCTACCTCTTGATCACATCTTATGCTGCATTTGGTCCTGAGCCTACATTTTAATTACTGCTTTGGGTAATTTATTGATTGTTTTCTTTATTGCCGATGCTGTATTTTATTCAAGCCTGCATGAAACTGAATTCTTTGTTTTATCCTGAGACAGCTACAAAATAACATTACATGTGATAATGAATTACAGAGCGATTCTCTTTTCATAAAGCACTGTTTAGTTGTCACAGTATTCTATTAGTTGATACCTGTTTTTGAAAGTCTTGTTAGGAGACTCGTTAATGTCAAAATATACAGAATACCATACTATATTAGAAGTACTGCACAGTGGGGTTTTTTTAATACTTTGTTGCTCCCTGTATATTGCAAATGCTACACTGTCTATTGCTTCTGTGGTAGTCTGAGGAGTGGAAGTGAGGAGGGTTGAAATCTGCAGATTTAGCTGCTTTAGTTACCTTACCCCCCTAGTCTGAAAGTCCCAAACAAATTGCTGCTGATTTCTTTCTTATTCTGTGTGTTTAGTTCAAACTACTTATTAAACTTTCCTGCCCTTCACTGTGTTGGTTTTGTCTGCGTTTTTTTCCTCTTTGTACTTCCAAGCTTCCATTTGTATTATGTACAATGTTTCATCTTCAGACACATCTTAACTGATAAAGTTGCCTTTCAGTTTTGCTTTTAAGTGTGGAATATTAGGAAATTGTAAAGAGGGAAAAGTCTGCAGCCTGATTTGCCGGATGACATTTGTTTCACCATTCAGTGCTTCCCAATGTTGAGAAGTGGTAATAGGGGATTATAGTCACGCGTGTAGATTACACTTGATTTGATATCCACGATATACCCGACTGATTCCATAACTGGATATCAGTAACCATTTTGTTCTCATAATCCCATAGTGTATTTGTTATATGGAAAAATAATGAAAAACATATTTGGCAAAGGTAAGGAAAATTTGCTTACATTTTTTTGTGTTTTTTTTCTAAGGTGAAGAATGGTCCTACATACAACTGTACAGAATGTAGCTGTGTCTTCAAAAGCTTGGGTAGTTTAAATACACATATCAGCAAGATGCACATGGGTGGTCCACAGAATTCTGCAAGTGCTTCAACAGATGTATCTCATGTTACAGCGGTAAGCTTTGCTTGCTATATTGTGCAAAGGCCTTTGAGAGTTTCATTAGGTCTGTATATTAAGTCCAGTAATTCTCCAGATAGAACTCCAGAACTGTAGTTGTTTCGTCTTTTTCAAGTTTTGTGTGATTTCTGGTATGAATTTGCAGGATTAAATATTGGGAGAATGTAAATTGGCCAAGTGTATGTAAAATAGGATTTACAGTTTAAGGGTTTGGTTGAAAATATAACAGTTTAATTCTACAACTAAGTAAAATATTATTCTGCTGTTTACAGATTATGTTGGTCTCCCAGATAACATAAAAATAATGGGGAAGTTTTAGTGTAACAATGGAATTTAGAACTATTGAAATAACGTATTAGTTTCAACTCATTTTCAGAAATTGTTTATATAGTTCTAGTCTGTATGAACATGTAGTGGATCCTTCTCTGTATTTCCATTAATTTGTTTTAAATGTTACCTTCTTAAATGGCAGATTATAAAGTAAAACCATAGCTTTGGAAGCACTGAATGTTTTTCTTTCTTTACCAACATGTAACAACTAAAATTCAGAAAATGCTCCTGGTTTCATAAGACTATTCTATTTTTTGAGCCACTGCATATATTGTAGTATTCTTTCTTTTTCCCCTCTGAGTGCAACTCCCTTTTCTACCTTTATTCCACTCTACTTTGCCTAATTTTCAACTCTTATGCTTAATGTTCAATGTGTGATGAGCAAGACCAGACTTTGAAGAGGAGGGTTAAAATTTGAAGTCTTGACTTTATTATGCAACTGTATCTTGTTGAAAACGACTGTCTAGTAATGTTGTTTGGAGAAGCATTTTTTTGGATGCTATTTCTTTCTTCATGTTAATTCATAAACAGAAGACTAATGTGTCCTATTTGCTTGCAAGTACATATATTCTCTGTGTCTTTTTGTTAATTTCTACATTCTAAAAGCAGGATGGAAAAGAATTCCTTCGTATTACCTCATGTTTGTTTTCCCTGTTCAGCACTCCTCTTATTGTTTTGATTTGCTTATATATTTTGCATATATATTTGTATAGCATAATGATATTACAGTAGTGTGTTATTATCTTTGCTGCATGCATACTTCTCTGCTTCCATGAAAGAGTGTAGCAAACAATAGCAAATACGCCTCCATATAATAGTATAAGCAAAGAGAGAGAAGGGAGAAACAGATTTTCTCAAGATGAGATTTTAAGGAGTTTAACAAGGAAGAGCAGAGATAATAAATGACATGTCAGTTGCATATTAGAGAGGATTATGTTTTTTTATTTGCAACTTTCAATCTGAAACTTAATTATTTGTGGTTTTTAATTGCTTTAGAGAGTTAGTACATTATTAGGTTAGCGCTAGCATTCTTCTGTTAGAACTGACCTTCATTCTGCTCAAAACCTGCAGAGCTGCTTTAACAACAAATCTCCAGGATAATAATTCTGTTCTGAAGTTTGTGATTAAGCTCTGTCATCCCTTGTTATGTACCTGGGGATAAGCAATGATTATGTCCTTATTAAATACACATTCCAAAAGCTGAAGTTTCCCGAAGTGCTGTGCAACCAAAAAATGCACTGTTATGTGGTACATGAGTGTATCTTGTAAAACTGTGGTTACTGTAGGACTGTTATTTGTCTTTTGTTGCATCACTACTTATAGCTGGTATTGGTTTCTGTAAGTTGTGTTTTTTAATGTATGTAAACTGTGAAGCAATCATGGTGATTTTAGGTGCTTTTGTTTCTCTCACATAGTCTCATTTTTCTGGGAAAATGAACTGTGCTGCTTTTCTGTATTATATTAGCCATGTTTTTCTTCTTTTTGACAAAGGTTTCAAATACTTTGTTTTCATTTCTTTGTAGGATTCTGTCACCCAGCCTTTAACAACATCCCCTGCTAATCTTCTGCAACCTGTTGATAACAAATGGAAGAACGTAAGTGTAAAGTTTTTGTCACATTTTTGTGTCAAGACTAGAAGTGGGAGAAACTTTACAGAATTTTGTAGATTTCCATTTAACTGATGAAAAAAGATATGTAGTGATCCTTTGTGATAAGTTGATCAACTAATATGTGAAGGGAAGCTCCTTGGTGAATGCGACTGGTTATAGTGATGGGACAGGCCTTGAATGCATTATATTCCCACATTTGTTTACAAGCTCATGATTTTGCATATAGTTCTGTTCAATAGCTCTTTGAAACGGAGGCAAACACTCTTCTGTATAAAAAATCTAGAGGAGAGTAAGGACTCCTAAAAATACTGGGTTGTCCTGCCCCTCTGCATTTACTTTGCAGGGATACCATGGTATGGTTTGGGTAGACAGGGAAGGAGGTATGTTCATGTCGGTTGAGCTGGTTGTAATTTGGGCAGCAGTGGAACTGTGGGGTTCAGGAGGAGCCATGGAGCTGGGGAAGGAGGATGTGGGGCTGACTTTTTTGAACCCCATAGCAAACAGTGGTGAGGCACAGGTAGGTCTGTATGTGGTAGTCCCACTGAGAATGCTGGCATGTTTTACTGCAACTGTATGGCATTTTGTTTGTCACCTACTGATGGCAGCATGGTATCTTAATGACAGACCATCTGACCTATGGTCTCCCTTTCCCAATTTCAGCTACTGATTATCTTCTCATGTACTAGAATCCACAAAACGAAGAACTAGGAAATCTGGCAGTACTGCTTTAAAGTCACCATAAACAGTCTACCCATTTTTCTTTTTATGTTTTACTGTGAATTCATTGTTCCAGGACCACTTAATTAACAGCTGGACAGAACTGATGTGAACTAATTGGTTACTAGTATTTGTTGTATTAAATAATTATACTATTTTCTTTTAAGATTTTAAAAAAACATTGAAAAGTGGCTGTTCTTCAAAAGAAGAAATTTTTTTTAACCAGTTGAAATTAAAGCTCAAGTCTTGCATAGTCTTCTGCATTTCTCCAGATGCCCTCCACACTAATCAATCCGTTTTTGCTTTGTGTAGGGTGATTTGTATTCAAAAGCTCTACAGCAAATCAGGTTCCAGCGAGGAACTGATAACCTACCTTTTTCTTAGGTGTCAAGAGGGTGTTTTTGTCTTTTTTTCTATTGAATCCAAATACTAGAATTACACTCTTGTGTCAGGGTGTCATGTTGTGTGGCTCCCTGTACTTGATGGAGCATGCCAGGTGTTTTCCTAGTGAGAGCTATGAGTTGGGAGCAATGGATCCCATTGCCCCAGAACTGCCTGAAACTGCCAAGCAGCTTTCCAGCCACTCTGTTGCCAGGCAGTGGCAGTACATGGGGTTGTTGTGATCCAAGTGCAGGACGTGGCACTTAGCCATGTTGAAGCTCATACACCTGGCCTCTGCCCATTGATCTGGCTGGTCCAGATCCAGTGTTGTCTATTCTCTGTGTTTCCTTCTGGCAATTTTTGCTGTTTTCAGTTGTCTGTTTATGTTGTTCACTATCCATGAACTGTATTCAAATACAGGAGGAATCAGAGCCATCAAAATTCTTAAAATATGCTATGATGTGTTTTCTTATTGAAGAGATTCAAGGTGTGTTAGCTGCCTTGCCCAACAGATAAAATACCTAAGGGTATCCTCTGTAGGGATAAGAGGGAAAAGTCTGTAATCTCTAATAGAGAAGTGAGGGGAAGAGAAAAAAGTTTTGAGGGTTGAGGCTAGACAAATTGACACTTTGAAACAAAGTAGGAATTTTAGTGTGGATAATTTACTGTTGGAGCCACATGTTCAAGTTCAGTAGTAACAAAAAAGATTACCACAATAACCTACTTGATTTAAAGGACTACTCTAATTTTTGTACGGTTACTATACCTAAAGGTGTAATTCCTCAGAGCAGTCCCGTGGTCTGTTACACAGCAGATCAGACAAATCAAGGGTCATCACAAGGTCCACTAGTCCAGTTGAACAACTCTGGAATTTTGAAGCAGTAATAAAACACTTCATTCTCTGTGCTATCATTAAAATCAAGTGTTGAAATGAGACCTAGAAAGGGACCTCTGAAACTTTTTATAATGAAGAGTGTATCTTAATAGTAATGGTAACAAACTTTGTATGCGTGCATATGTGTATATTATTATTCAAAAAGGGTAACCTCCATGAGATCTTATATAAACTGCTGTATAATACACAGAACACACTGGCTAAATACATATAATGCTGTAATTTTCATGTCAAAGATGCTGTTGAGCAGTTCCTTCATTAACAGTTACTTTTTCTCTTGCTAATATCTAGGAAAATTTTTTATACCCTTTTAGTGTAGGCATCCTGCTTATCCTAAGAGCTTCCCTGCATTCTGTTTCAAGAAAAGAAACTATCTCGATACAGAGCTGTTACACTCTTTAGCAAACTGTTTTGCTTACATTCCAGTTTTTTGCAATGAAAATGGCATATAGTGTGTTTTATTTTGTAAAATGCTTATTGAAATATTTATAGCACTTTTGCTAAATTGCTATCTGAAGAGATGGAGTGTTTCCATCTGTCCCACTAGTGAGGTGAAAAAAAGAACTAATGGTTAAATCAGCAAAGTAACACGTGATATTCTTACAAGCATGCAAAAGAAATGACATGAGGATTTGTTTTATGTCATCCCATGAGAAGACATTAAGAATACATCCTCAAATTTGCAGGACGTAACTCGAGTCAAAATAATGTTTCTTACTATATTTCTTTGTAGCCATCCTAGACTACAGTGACTGTCATCTTGACTGTCTAGTGTAATGTGTCAGTATAAAGAAAATCTCAGGAGTTTTCAGATTAGGAAGAAATATTACACATGTGAAGCCTAAGATTATTCTTTGCTAAAAATGGTCTGAAAGAAGGTAACCATTCTGTATCTCTGTGTATGTGTGTGATTGCACATGCACCTGGAAATGATTGTTTTTAGAGGATAGAAGTGAATATGAGAAGCAAATAACCAGTGTTTTCTAGGATACTGGATTATGGTTCTAGCCATTGTATAAATATATATTCCTCTTTTCTACAGTAAAATAAATTATTAAAAGCAGTTGCTTCAGTAATTGTATACTTACACAATGCATTTGTAATAAGGAAGAGAAGTTTATAAATCAAGGCAAAAAGGAGTCTCTATTTCCGATTTTAAAAACAAATACCAAGGCTTTATATCACCAACTAATAGAAGTGTATTTTTTCCAAAGGACCTGCTTGAGATAAATGTGAACTTTAAAATGATAACCATGTTAGTGATGTTTATTTGTTTTCTAATTACTTTTCATGTCACCTCTACATGTGGAATTCTGTAATTGATCCTTGTGTTTTGTAAACTTGTTGAAGGTTCAGTAGTTGCAATAAATAAGGTTCAAGCTGTGAGCCTATAATTTCAAGCTTGGAAGAACTCCAAAAAGAGATATACATAAGCAATTCTTCAGTGGAATGAGCAAACGTTGAATGACAGCTCTGTATAATTCTTCTGTCTTAGACATCTTTGTAGTGGACAGGTAATAGACATCTTAGGTAAGGGAGATGAACAGGTGAGTTCATAATGCATACTTTTCATTCCTTTACAAATATACTGCTGTGTATTTCAGGCCACACATTTTCGATCTCCACTTCTTCAACAGACAGAAAACCAGGTGTCTCCAGCTGCTGCTCACCAGGGTCAGCAGGCTGTCACTGATGTCATTCAGCAGCTCCTTGAGTTATCAGAACCAGGTCCTGTAGAAAATAACCAGCCTCAACAACCTGGTCAACAGCTCAACATTGCAGTGGGAATCAGCAGAGATATTTTGCAGGTAAGAGCTCCGTGTGAGAACAGCTTTACATTTCAGTGGTTTCTTTCTCATTCTTGCTCATATTTTAGTGAAATTGATTCTTAATATTTTAAATCATAGCATTCCTTATGCATTTCTAAACAATTTATCGTCAAGAAAGTATTGTAAACGTCTATTGAATGGGTATGGAATGCACCAAGGTGTCATTTGGTATAATAATACAGAAGAAAGGCTGTAAATATTGATTATATGGCCTAGAAGAAAGCTTTAAGTGCACACACTCATATAGGGATATTTTTATTGATCCCTTTAGCTTTTTTTTTTCTGTTACCTAGAAGCAGCCTGTGGCATGTCCCTAGGTTATGTCATGCTTAAATCATGATGACCTTTATGAGGGGAAAAATATCTTTATCTGGCTAAAAAATGAGAATGTATACATGGCCTTTACCCTGTTCTAATTAATAAGGTCTATTTGAATATTTCCTATTTGTGCAAGATTTTTTTTTCTGAGGTCAGTTAGTACTTTTTCCTCACCTGTTGTGTTCTGTCCTCGATACACCTGGCAGTAGGAGACACTATGTAACAGAAGAGATGCAGGACAGTAATTCAGCTGTGTGTGCCTGTTCTGCAACCTGCACCATGCAAAGTCACAAACAGAATGGGACAGGGCAGAGAATAATACTCACTAGTATTAGTGGTAGCCTGCTAACTAACCTTTAAGCTGTCTTTTTATCTCTGAACTTTTAAGTACCGTTGAAATTTCTTTTTGAAACACCCAAGTGTTACATGTAGCTATGTGCAGGTTCACCATGTTACCTCTGCTGAGTTCTGTAATGTCTGGAATGTGATGTGTAGTTGCAAAAAATAACAACATGATATATAACTATTATCCTGATTGCTATAAAAAAAAAAATAAATAAAATTGGTTCATGAAAGGCAGTTGCTGGCAAATGTGCAGGAAATCCAACTTAAAATCTAACAGACAATCAGAAGTCAGTGTTGTGTAATAGTGTGTTTGCAGGTTTGAAATCTAGCTATCTAGCTGAAGGCCTGTGAGAATGAGATATTTAATTCTTTTAATTATATTTGCATTATATCTTCCAAGAAGTTGTTTGAGAAAAACTGGGGTAACTGTGGAATGTTTCTTTCCTAATCTGGAAGTTTTTTTGTTCTTTTTTAGCAAGCATTAGAGAACAGTGGGTTGTCTTCAATTCCTGTCTCTGCACATTCTACTGATTGCAGCCAGGCTAAGACTGCTGGGCCCCAGGATCAAAACCCAGATGTCCCAACTCTCTCAAATCATCAGGCTGATTCTAATAATACAGAACAAGATAAGGAGCAAGAGAGTACAGATAAACTGGATAAGAAAGAAAAAAAGTTTATTAAGAAAAAATCACCATTTTTACCTGGTAATGTTGCCACTGTTCTCTCCTTTTTGTGCTGTAAAGACTGTAGTATTTGTGGGTGTGTTTGTGGCTCTGTAAAGAGTTTCCCCAAAATGTATTGCGGATCAGTTATGGACTTTATTTGCTCTTATTGCAAACACAGTGTAAGATACGAACAACACTATCTATAACCCATTATACTGATACAAAACCATGTCAGAATGGCATTAAGTGAAAGTACACTGCTAAGTCTTTTGGATTTAGATGAGAAGATGACAAAAAAATGGAGTATATGAATCTTTTTTCCTCTCTTTCCCATCATCCTTCTCTGAGAAGGATTGAGTTTTCTTTGTGTGTCCCAGAGCAGAGAGTTCTTGCAAGCACTATTCTTCCTGTTCAGAAGTGAGGCTCTGCAGAGGCTTAAGTGCAGTACTGCTGCCTCCTGCAGATTGTCACTGATCTTCCCATGTAGGCAAGGATGAAGGTTGGCGATGGATAATACTTCATGTCACCTGTCTCTGAAATCACAGTACTGATGTGATATTGTCACCATAAATACATGATAATACTCTGTCTTCCTACTGTGTTGTGTATATGTAAGGCTGGGTTTTGTCTCTGGGTGCTTAAATGCAATTTCACTTTCAAGGTTGCTCAAGCTTTATGACTGCTAGAAGTGATTTGTACCAAATAAAGCCATCATACTTTAATTGTTTGCCTGGTAGAGGCAGCACTATGATCAGCAGCCATTGAACTCTGTCTGTAGTATCTTTACAGGTACGCTGAGGTTACTTTTTCTTTTGCAAGGGGTGGAGAAATTGATCCAAAGTCAAAAACTCATCTTGTTCAGCATAACTGTGGTAAAAATCAACATTAATGTTTTCCTCTAGTAGTATTTTGTTATTTGTGTAACCATAACAACTCTACCTCTGAATGAAAATAAAGAGATCACTACTGTACAGTCAAATACAACCACCTTTGTTCTTCGATAAAGTAACATGGCCTCAGTGTATTGACATGGTTTGCAGAAAAAAAACACTATGTGAACAAATTTACAAGAGAAAATATATGATAATGAGCAACATATATGAATAAAAATCTCTTCATAGGATTTAGAAGGTTCCTTTTTTTTTTTTTTTTTTTTTTTTTTTGAGTGGAAAAAGCATTTTTGCCTTAGGAGAGAGCTTAGGGTTTTTGGATCATAAAACAGCTCATGTGAAAAAAGCAGCCTTAAATTGTAAATCTGTCAGAAGGACTTGTTATGCAATTTTTGTTCCTTTTGGAGTTTACAAAGTGTAATCTACGTCTGAATTTGCAGAAGAGAGAATCATGCAGAGTATCTCCTCCAGTTAGATAAGTGTTCAGTACTTAAAATAATTTTATGTGTTTATGGTTGAGAATATTGTTGGATAATTTTGTGTTAGTTATGGTATTTATAAGTTAACTGGTGTATTATATTGCATTGCAGCTACATTCTGCATTTGTAAGTGGCATATAAATTGCATTGTTTGAATTTCAAGAGGATTCTCTTAGGTTTTGTTTTTGTCATTCCAGCCCATCACCACATTTGTGAAGTAGAATGTGTCTGATAGAGAAGTTACTCGTCTACCAAGTGTGTTGTGATGGCATCTATTTCACAAAATGTTTTTGTGGTTTGATGACTTTGTATCATGGTGTCAGTGTAGTGGGATTTTTGAATAATTGTTTAAAGGTTTAAAGTGCATTCTTTTCAATATTTATTACTTTAGGTTCGATCCGTGAAGAAAATGGAATAAGGTGGCATGTTTGTCCCTATTGCTCTAAAGAATTTAAAAAACCAAGTGATCTAGTGCGCCACATTCGCATTCATACCCATGAGAGGCCGTTCAAGTGTCCCCAATGTTTCCGCGCCTTTGCCGTTAAGAGTACTCTAACAGCACACATAAAAACACACACTGGCATTAAAGCTTTCAAGTGCCAATTTTGTATGAAAAGCTTTTCCACCTCAGGGAGTTTAAAAGTTCACATTCGTCTACATACAGGTAAGGCCTCAAAATTGCTTATTTTCTATGATGTGAGTGAGACCTTGAATGAAAAAAGATTATATGAAATATATAAGTTGTAGGCTTGTCTATCATGTCGTTGTTACCTATCAGAGAATGTATAGTTTTTAGTGTCTTATGAATAAATTATAACAAAAACTTTCTCGTGTTTCATGGCTTTGAAACATGCTCATACAAAAGCCATGGACATTTGGTTTTCTGGTGATGAGTCAGCTGTTGTTCCTTTATAATATCACTATTGAGTGTATTTAATTACGCTTTTTAAAGAGTTGTTCTCTAATAATTTGAGTTCTGATTTTACTAAACCCAAGTCATCTTTCGTATTTACTCTGCATCTTCCCTTCTGTGCACTTTTTTATAATTTCACTGTATCACTCAGGACTCTGGTTACTTCTGATTTTGTATTCAATATTAAGGTGTTTCATGTTTTCACCAACTTACCTGTTTTCAATGTCTTACACTGCATATCCTAGAACTCCTCTATTCATATGGCCTTGTTTACATCATATGTGATGTCTTCAATACCTGTTTTCCTATGGCTGAACCATCCTCTCCATACAGAAAAAGAATCTTCTGCTTTTTTACCTGGTTGTTTTCCATTTTCTTTCTTTGTTCATACAGCTAAATAATGTTTCAGCAAGATAAGCTCATAAATATGCTGCTCTTTGCTTGCATTCCTGTGTATGTAATTACCTTCTGCAGAAGTATCATTCATTAGCTAGGTGTGTTTGTTCTTCAATGTGTTTTATAGTTTGATGCATTTAATCCATGAAATATCAATGTTCAATTCATCTGCAGGAAGTTTTTCACTTTGCTTTTTTTTGTAAACTTGGAAACCAGCATTTTTTCTTCTGGTTTAAAGTCAGCCTTACTTTATAGAAGAATCCAGACTCATTCAGAGTGGCAGAAGCACTAGGTGTCGTGGAAAGTATGTAGTCCATTGTTTATGGAACTGCTCTGTGGTTTCTTTTGATCTTGTAGTTACTGTATTGTGAAGAGTGGTTCATTCTTGTACATTTCTTCCACTTGAGATTTTATCAAGCTTTCTTCAGAAGACACAGTCATGTTTTCTAGCATTCTAAGTCCGAGATTTTCCCTTGAACAAAAGCTGAAAGTTGTTCAGCTTTGCCTGTCTCTGTAACTCGCCAAGTTCTTCAATATTCTTTTCAAGAAGAGATTTCTACTGGGTTTTGCATTACAGAAGTCTTTCTTTGATAATTTCGGTTGGCATGCTTTTTTGATTGCCATCAAACAGTGTTGACGTTTTCAGAGACTGATCTTGACTTTCTTTAACTTTGTCACATCTCTGTTTCTCTGTTTTATCCTATTATATAACACATTTGTCCATGTGTTTGCTGATACCTTTTTCTCACAGTTTTTTAAAAGCTTTTTGGAAGGATTTTTACCTGCTATCTGCAATTCTTAGGATAGCCCCTAGAACATTTGAAAATTGCTGTTACTTTTGCATCATATAGTTTCTTGATAACTTGGCTTTAATTGATGTGTTTCAATCAGTTATCAGTTCAGCAATTTAATTGTTACTTTTGATTGGGTTTTATGTATATGTTTTGAAAACCTGTTTTAACAATAAACACTGATAGAAAACAACAAAGCAAATATGTAAAAGAGAATCAGTATTCTAAAGCTACATTTCTGGGTCAATGGAAATAAAATCCCAAACTAATTTTTTTTGCTTTTTAATCTTTTGCAGGTGTTAGGCCTTTTGCTTGTCCTCACTGTGACAAAAAGTTCAGAACATCGGGCCATCGAAAAACTCATATCACTTCACATTTTAAACATACTGAACTAAGAAAGCTGCGACATCAACGTAAACCTGCAAAAGTTCGAGTAGGAAAGTCGAGTGGTCCAGTACCAGACATTCCTTTGCAAGAGCCCATACTCATAACTGATTTAGGTAAAGGGCAAGTAAATCTATACTCTCCTGAAATTTGGATTTCACTGGAATATAAAGGTCACAGTTCAATCAAACAAACACATTCAGAGCTTACTTGTAAAGGTGCACTTGGAAATAAGTCATCAGAAACAATCAAGCTTCAGAAAAGTGTAATATTTTATAGTTTGCTTGCACTAGAATTAGTAAGAAGAGTATTATTTATTTTCAATGAAATTGTATAATCCTTGCCAGAAAAAGTGTGTTTTTGCATTAGGAGATGAGTTTAATTTAACTATTATTAGGCTGTTGGTATAGAAAAAATGACAGTTCATGACCTAGGTTCTTCTCAACATGATCATGTTTATTCAGATTACAGATATTAATGAATCAGTGCATTACATGATTTTAGAGGATTTGTTATAATTATGACCTTAACTGAATTAGCAGTAGTCATTAGTGGTCATATTTCAAAAAAGGGCAGCAAAATTCTTGAACCTGCTATGGACAATTCATACACTTATTTTAATTCTGTTGTAAAATAATTGTCACAACATTACATAAAACCACTTTTTGGGAGAAGGTAAGTTGTTGTGCAGCCCAATCAAGACAATATTTTCCAGTAGAGGTCAACGTAGTAGGCGAGGTATTTACTCTTAGTGGTTTGTCTCACCAGTCTGCTAACCCCTGCCTTGTCTTGTTTTGTAGTCATCTTTATAGTAGAATCTTATATTGGTAATGTCTTTAGCTTATATTGTTAAAATCTTTACCAGTCTTTAAAAATCCTTTTGCTTTTGCTGCATCCAGGAGTTACTGAAAGCAAGAGCAGGGGTTATTTTGGTATCAGTTATAAGAAACTTAAATTTTTTGGGGGGAAGAAAAATTAACTGACGGCTTCAGACACTTAGATCACACAGTATTTATTTCTTGAGTGAACCCCAGAAACTGATTTTTTTTTTCCCTTTTTCCTGATTTTGAAGAAAACCCACACTTCAATACAATTAAGATCTGCACAGTGAAAGTCTGGTTTTGGAAAAAGAGGAATATTAACCAGAAATACTATAAAAGTTGTTTCCTACAGGTGCTGATAACACATAAACTTCACTAATATTGTAGTGTTCACTGTAAAAGTACAAAATTCTACTGTTTGTGTAGAAGGTGTCATGTTTTTTCAACCCCCTGACAACATTTCCAATTTCTACACCACCCCCCAAAAAAAATCCCAAATCCGGAATTCTTTAGAGGTGTCAAGAACCTTGTCGTGTTACTCTGTAATAGTGTTAATCTTTGAATGGCACCTTTGTTAATACATATTTTACTTCTTAAAATAGGATTAGTTTTTTCTAAAAGCCTATGAAAAAAAGTCTGCAAATTATAGTCTACCTGTTTCAATATTTGTTTCATTTTGCTTCATTAGTTTATGATATTCAGTGATTAGGAAATGCAAAAGGAATTACTGCAATTATTTCAAGGGTTTACTACACTTCCAAAGATGGAACTAATGGGAGGAAAAACACCTTTTTATAGAATGTTTCCATTTGGAACTATTTTGCTCACTCACGTCCAAAGTAGCACCAACTTCAGCTGTTTTAACATTTTGGAGAAATGTTTCATTTATCTCAGTTGAACAGGTTAAGTAAATAATTTGGAAGTGCTTTATTATAAATTAGTTATTTATATAATATTACTTATTTTTGTTTTTATATAATATTACTTATTTCTGTTTTGTTATGTATCTTATTAGAAATTTCTGCAGACCAGAACCATTGTAACCTGGAATGTGCTCACCAGTTAGTCTCCTCTCATTCAATCAAAGAGTTTATTGAATTATTCTGATCTTATATGATCAAAAATAACAGAGCAAGTATTTGTTATATGGAGTTCCTTCTGATTTGTAAGACTTGTGTCATCTCCTGTATACTACTACTAATTAGAGAAGAAAGCCAGAAGTAATTAAAAAAGTAGAGATATGGGTTTGGATTCGGTGGTTTTTATGGTCTGGGGTTTTGTTTTGAGTGCGATGGCTGCTGGGATTTTTTGGGAGTCGTTTTGGTTTATTTTCTTTGGGGCTTTTTTGAACAGAACATGTTTTCACTACACCAGCTCAGTTAGTTGGGGAAGGTGAACGAAGTTTTGGCATTTACATATATATAAATATATATACAATTCCTATGCAATGTAGTTATTTGAAAGTATATAAAATGAATTTTTAGGGGCTATCAAATGTAAACAACATTTTTAGTACAGAGAACTCTGCGATGTTGCAACAAAAGAAGTGTGTGGAGCAGTGTCATTAATAGTTTAAATTTCCAGTTGCATAGAAAAAATTTAATTGTCTCTAAACCAGCAATGAATAGGGGCTTCATCTAGTAAAAGCAAACTAAAACTAGTTCCTATGCTGGTTTTCTAATCATGTAAGAGAAATGAAAACAATGATCTTTTAAGTAATTTCATCACATTTTCTGCTTAGTATTTATCTTCGTGACTTACCATAAGAAATAGAGTAAATTTTACAGTGTGCACACTAAGCAAGAAAAATGCATTCCTATATTTGGGAATCTGCATTTGATAAATTTGATATTTTGTGTCCATTAACCTGATCTAAAGATCTTTATGCTGACTTCAAGAGGATAGCTTGGATTGTGCAAGTGCAGAACACCTTCAGTTCTGTAGTTTATTACTTGAACATTGCATAGAGTTTCACGTTGTGTGGAGGTCCCTCCCCACAGAGCTCTGAGGTTTTGGGGTAGTTGGTCCTAGACAGCTGTCTGCCAAGGTTATGCAGGGAAGTGGCTGAGCCTGATCCTTAGAAATATGGGAAAGTCAGGTTAAGAACCCAAATTAAGAAATTCCAAGTTAAGGGTTGCCTCTGCATCCTTAATTATTCCCCATGGTTTATGTTAATACTGAATTGTAATGTGTTATTTTTTTGTTGATGCTCAGAATGCCCAATGGATAATCCTTGCTTAACAAGAAACTGTGTTGCATTTAATATTCTTGTACTGATGCATTTCCCACCTCACTGATAACACATCTCTTCTTCTACAGACTGAGGTATAACTTAAAGAAACAACTGCCTCTGTGCATCACCACCCTGATCGTTGCCCGGCGCAGCTTTGTGTTGCTCTCTTGAGAGCCCCATAGGAAACTGGTGTGTGCTCATTGAGTAGCAGCTCCTGGCTTTCTGTTTTGATGGCAGCTTTTCATCTTTTCCAAGGTGTAAAGTCTCTGCCACTTACATTGCAAAACTGAAGGATGTCAGTGATACCCGTTTGTATGAAGCTGAGGGCATTCCTGCCGATGTGCAAGCTGTCAAATGGTGTGCGAACCCAAGAGCTCATAACTAACCAAACTGTTGGTTAAAAATGTTTGCATTTCAATTTGTTTGGAGAAATCAAGTGATAAATGAACTGCAAGGCAAAACATTTTGCCAGAGTCCCCTGGGTCACTGCTGGGCAGGGCATGATGGCTTCTGCCTTACTCAAACACCAGGGAATAAACTTCCAGAGAGGAAAAAGACTGATGCTGAAGGAGGTGGTGTAAGTGTGGGAAGGTGCAGGTGTATGTGTGGGGTGGTCTGTGCTGCTGTGTTGCTAGCTGGGATTTGCCAGAGAGCTGAGTACACAGCCTAGGCTTATGTTGCTGGGGCAGGTCAGACTTGCTACGAGTAGTATTGGCTGTACACAGTGTATCTGTGCTTGGACCTTCCTCAGCGCATCAGCCTTGCTGTAAGTGCCAGGCAAGAGCTGCTGGAATGTCCAGCACTGTTTTGAAACAGTTTAGGGTACTCTTCAGTAGCTCGGCAGTGGCTGCCTCTCAGGAATCACAAACAAATGCTGGCAGGTTATCCAGCTGGACAGAATTTCCACACAGAGAAAAAGAAGCTGTGAAAATTACTACTTTTGTTAATATTTATTGCTCTATAAAAATTGCTGATAATGCCCCCTGTAATGTTTATTGCTATGCATAAATTGAGAGCTCAGGAGACATTTACCATCTCGATTGTGCCGGTGAATGCTGTGTTTTCAGAAACCTACACCGACTCGACTCCAAGTCTCCCTGTTCCTCTCTCCTGCCAGCTGTGCAAAGCCTCATGCTTCACTCAGCAGAAACACTGTGCCTTTGAAATGGAAGTGGCTTTGAGTTTTTTTTACCTAAAGACTTATTGCCAAGATTCTTGGAACTGGTCAGTGATTTGGATTAGAGATGCAATTTTCAGGGCATACTACATACCAGCTCTCATTTGGGACCCAGAAGCAGAAGACAACCATCAGGGAATGGTAGCACAAGGCTCAGTGCACAGACTGTTTTTCTAAGTCGCGTTTGTAAGTGACCCAGTGATTGAAATGTTGATAACCATTTTTTACAGGTGTGTTGCTCCCCTGGGACGCAAGCCCAGGGCATTGCCGAACCTCTAGCTGTGCAAGGTTCGGTGTCTTTTCCCCAACACTGCAGCATCACAGCAGCGCCAAATACCAATGTGAAACAAAAGTAGGTAGAGAATGTGTACAGTAGCGGTGATTGTGCACGCCCTTTGTTCTTGTGTCCATCATTTTCCAGAGTCTGGTTTAGTTTTCCTGGAGACCTGGCAAGCGAAGTCACTTTCCTTCCTGCTCCAGACATGAACCTACAGATGAGTAAGTGAGAAACATGCTACATCCAGAGGTAGGACAACAGAGTATCTCCCCTGAGCTTCTGGGAATAATAGGGACTAGTGTGGCCATCCATGCAAACCAAGATAGACCAATCTTGTTGTGGAGGTGCCAAGGCTTCCTGGGCAGCTGGAGCTCCTCAAGCACTTGAATTGATGGCCGTGACAGGCAATGAAAAAAGACTTTGACAGAATCAAGGACCTTGAGATTCCAAGTTTGTCAGAAATTTCTCAGCCACGTCTGATCGCATGTGATGCATGTACATTAAGATTAAAGATACACATCTATGTGGGATACACTCATAGCACAGTGGAGATAATAAATTTGGAATGCACATCTAGGAGTGGGTTAGTTGTTATGACAGTCAAACTGTTCTTGTACCTTCTCTTTTCATTTAGCTTCTAGGAGGACTTTGCAGTAGTCACATGCTTTGTTGATTAGGAAAACAGGAGATTCTGTACTTTCTTGGTGCTGGATTTACAGTGTGCAAGTTTCCTCCAGCTTATTGTGGCTGCTACACAAAGTAAAAGACACCTTCAACTAAAGCATTTTGAAATTTCCCCCCGAGAGTATACTGAAGTATGATAAGATTTTCAATTAAACTGTAGCAATACTTTTCTGAATCCCAGTAGGTAATTGGAACCAAGGTCCCATGGCCATGAGATACCATCCTGTGACCAAAGGCAATGCTGAACTCCCCAGAGGAAGTTGCAGATACCTCCTGGACTCTGGATGCCAAGAGCTATACCCTGCTCGGGGTGGAGATCACATTTCCTTTCAGGCTCACCACCATCACCTTACACTGTACAGCACCAGGGCTGTTTCCAATTTGCTAAGTTTTTTAATCTTGCTCTGGAAAGTCTGAATGTCTGCATAGATAAGCACTGCTTTTTTGAGTCCTGCCGAGCTGTTATCTGTGGTTTCTCATGCCATCAACATTTAATTTTTTTTTATTTATTTGGCAATATAAGAAGTATCTATTTTATGCAACTGAGAACAAATCTGGATAAAAGTGACAGGAAAGGAAAATATTAAAAAAAAAAAAAAAAAGTAGGGCAATAAGGCAGAAGCCTTTACTGAAGTTCAATACCTGTCTCCTTCTCTCCTCTGTAAACAGCAACAATTCCTCACAAAAGTCAGATTTATCAAATTCTTCCCCTTTGAACAAAGGATAAACAGCACTAAAATTATATATGAAAAACTTGGCAAAAAAAGAGAAATGGAGATGGGTGGCTTTAAATGAATAGTGTTGAATTGCAGACCTGAAAGAAACCCTGACAAATCTGTAATCAGAAATGCTAAAGACCATAAATCACGGAGGATTTATGAGATAGCGGTGATCAGATTGTTGGTAAAGGCACCTGACGGGCAGCAGCATTCAGTGCATCCTTCAGCTCTTCAAAAGCACTGGAGGCTGGTGTCACCTTTGCTGCAGGTAATGACATGCTAGCTATGCCAATCAGCAACTGGAGAGGATCAAAAGATACTGCCATGGTTGATGTTAAACACTGTTATGAAGATTTTTTTTCAAATAATCTCAGTCTTGAATTGGATTAAGTAGACCGAAGTAGTTACACATTTCAAAGGCTGTGTAGACTCCCTGTCATTAAAAATATCTTCATACAAAATCTTCGTAAATGGATTAAATTGATTGAAAAGGAAATGACAGAGCTTTATCTATAAATTCTGAATCGTCCATCACATACCCAAAGGATTGGACATGAACTGATTATTAAATGCTGGCTATTAAATGCAACCCCTGGCTCAGGAAGTGCCTGAAAACCTGTTCCCTTCCTCAGTGTCTGTGTCCCCAGCCAGACCCCTGAAGCCTCTGTGGCCAAAGACTGTTCTCAGCAGCTCCCCTGTGTGCTCTTTGCTGTTTGATGATTTTTAAAAGAATTGATCAAAGCACAGCATTTCACTGTGGCTGAGTCATCGATTTTCAAGATGGCACTGTAATACTGCCAGGGTATTCCACACTAATTCCTCATACAGTGGGCAATCCAAAGTTTTATTGGATTTTTAATCAGATTTTTTTCCCCCATTCTTTGAGAAGAGAGATTTGATTGAACATTCAGTGGTACTTCGACCTCTACCTGGCAATTAAAGTCAAGCAGACACAGGAAGATCCTTCTTCCCTACTTCCAACTTTCCAGGCACAGAGGCAGTACTGTGGATGGTGAAGTGGAGCACTTTGGCAGACGCCCTCACCTTTGCAGAGGCACAAAGCAAGCAGTCAAAAGATAAGGTTTTGCCTCCAACCATTCCCATTACTGTCTGTACTTGGTTTTGCACCCTGTTTTTAGGTAACCATTAATGCAGCTGTGCCAAACATCCTTGTTCCAGCTGACTTTTTGTCACAGCCAGCAGGGAGAGAGATGCTCCAACATCCTGACTGAAATAGGAGCCCAGAGTGATGTGAGAGGAATCCAGCTTTTTGGTGTAGCATGTACCGTGGTGCACATGGGGTTTTATTCCTTCAAAACATCCATTTTATATATTTATTTTCAAATTCTCTTGCTTCCTTTTCACCTCCTTATTAAAGTAAATGCATTATTGTTGTTTGCAGCAGCTATAAACACCCCTTAGGTTTCATTGTTTCTTTCCTGCAATGAGTGCTCTGATGGGCAACTTTTCTTCTGATTTGTGATTTATGATTTTTGCTCCCTTTGCCTCATACTCATCATGCTTTGTATTTTAATGAAATCCAGCACATCCCTTTCCACAGCCACATGTGTGGTGATTGTTTTGTAAGCTCTGAATTTTTGACCAAGATTTTAAGTCTAAGTAGTCTTTATTTTTTTTGTCCAAGATTTTTTTTTGTTGTTTTTTTGGTTTTGTTTTTTAATTTTTATTTTCAGTAATATTTCTTCCACACAGACAAAGGAATCTGAACCCTTTTGTATAAAGTTCTTTATCATAATTATTTTTAATAAGTTACTGACAAACAGCTCATTACAGCAATATTTATAACTTCATCATATCTTCTGTCCAGAGCAAAAGGGTCGAGAAACCTTAATACCCAAGTTCTCCATCCTGCATCAGTGGAGAACAGCCAGGGATCCTGATCTGGATTTTCTTCCAGAAATGTATGTTTGTCTGCTGATTAGTGATTTTAGTGATTTTAGTGACTGTCTTGCACTTCTCTCAGGGCTTTGTTGTCATCCTTGTTCTACTGTTATCATATAAAGCATCAAATAAAAGGTTGGAATTTTTCCTACCTTAATATTCAGAGAAGTGACTTCTTTAGCTAAAACTCCTCTTTTCCTGCTGTTGTGGGGAGGAATGGGTGGTTCTGTCACTGCTGAAGCCAGAAGACAAAGCAAGCCCTCTGTCCACACAAACTGCTGGCATGGAACTGAAGTTCATGGGGCAGACAGTCTCAGAATAGTGTATGACATTGCGTGACCACCATCGAAAAGAGCTTTCTCGTGACAATGTTCCTTGGTACCTGGCCAAATCCTGGCCAGGTAACATGAGGCAGCCAGCTGCTTCTACTGTTGCTTGCTCTGAGCTATGACACTTGCTGCATCCCAACTCCTCCATGAGCTCTCAGCCTTGTGCCTCCCTGAGAGCCATGGTGTCTGGAGTGAAGGGAGCACCATGTCCCTCCTGGAGTGGGGCAGAGGCAGCAGGGCTGCCTGTGGGGGCATAAAGTGCTGTGGGAAGGCAGCGTTGTGTCTATGCCATGGTGCTGGCAGCCTCACTGCTTCCCTCCCTGGGATTGTGCCCACAAAGCTGCTGCTCCTGCAGCTCAGAAACCGGGCAGAAGTCAACTGCAGCTCGGGCACAGAGATATAGAACCAATGCTGTTGCTGTCTTTTGCAGTCACACCTTTAAGAAGAATCATGACATGACCAAAGCCTGGAAAGGAAAGACGGAGCAGCTTCTCAGAGTTGACGAACATGACTTCACCATGCGACCAGCTTTTGGAGGTGAGAGTAAAAGGGTTCTCTTGTTTTCATGCTCATTTAATTAAAAATAATCTAATTAACCATCTCATTTAAAAACAAACAAGCAAAGCACCAAACCTCTGGCCAGATGCATCAGTGGGAAGGGAAAAGGTTTGGTGCCAATTCAAATAGGCTCCATGCTCATCTCATAGCACTCTGTGCTCTATACAATTCCTACATTCCTTCCTGTTGCTGCAGTTGACTCTGGTTTTGGCTGTCATTCCTGAGAGCTCAGGATGGACCCTGGCAGTAAGTGTTTCAGTCTATTGAGAAGAGGAACAAGCTGCAGGTTTTAATGTTCACTTGCAGTTGTGAAGTTACAATGAGCTTTTCAGCTGATGTGATCAAATTGCAAAGAAAAGAACTCAGGTGGATCACATCCCATCCTTGCTAGGAGAAAAAAGAGTATTTTCGTCCAGATAAAATCTTGTCTCAAACTCTCTAAAACAGCAAAAAGAGTGGGAGGAAAGTGTGTCCTTCACTTCTGCCTTCTGTCACACCCAGTAACATGAATGTGTTTACTTGGCCTTTCTAGACTCACCACTGTGGAGGTAAGAGAGTACCTAATAAAAAATTCCTGCAATACCAGTATGGAAATCCCTCTTCTAATTAGATGAATAACCAAGCCTCTCTAGATCTAAGAACAGAGTTTTCTGTAGTTTTCACTGAGTGACTAATACTGCATCCTTTGTCAATTGGCCATCGAGGCTGAAGTGCTACTTTCCCTCTCCAGTGAGACACGCAGGTGTTTTGCCTTTTGCACTTCGTCTGTAGAAGAGAGCTTCTCTGACCTGCCCATTCCTGGCATGGCTTGAAAGATGTTTCTCATGGCATGGTGCAGATGTGCTGTTCTAAGAGCACAGTGCTATCCACATACTCACAATTTATATATCTCCAAACTGCAGAGTTCAAAATGTGTCACCACCAGTGTTTTCTGCCTGCCCACCACTGTTATTTATTACCAAGTTGCAGTCCAGCCTGGCCATTGGAGGTAGCTCTTTCGCTAATCAGTGGTAAACTTGATCTGCTGTTTCTAGGGTTGAAGAGTTTGCCTTAAATTGCCCTGTGGGTGGAGCATGGGCAGATTTCCCTGGCACTGGTGTGAACACCCCTGTGAGCCATGGGGTGCAGCAGAGGCTCAGGGCTGAGGTGTGGGAGCTGGCTCTAGAGGCACTGGACATGCCTGTAAAAGTGATGCTGTCCTTGGGTCCTCCTCCTGCTCCAGATGGGTTTCTGTTTGGCAGTCATATTGCTGCACCACTCTCTGGTTAGGGAAAGGGAGATAATGGCTGGCATCTCTTTTCCTGCCAGGCTGCTTCTTTGGGAAGGAAAACCTTTCAGCAGAGTGGATTTGGGAAGGAGCCTGATGTCTAAGAGATGAAAAGACCAGGGAGATGTGAGATTGATTTCCTGGACTCACCTAAATCCTCTTGGTTCCAGGAGGAGATGGTCACTCTCAGGATTGTCCAGCCAACCACCTTGTTGGCTTAACTCTGTTTGTTTGTTTGTTGGTCTTTTTTCTCCTTATGTGACTTTTTAGGCTTCTTTTTTTTCAATCTTCTGTTCTGAAGGCAGAACTTTGACCTGTGAGATATTGGCTGGATGTCCACTGCCTTCAGTGTGGCATTGTTTTGTTGGCATGCTGCTCCTTCATGGATAGTGGTGATCCCACACAGCTTGCCTGGTACAGCAGTGCTTTGTCACAGAAACACAGGATGGGTTGGGTTGGAAGGGACCTTCACGTAGTTCCAAACCCTCTACCATGAGCAGGGACACTTTCTGCTAGACCAGATTGCTCAAAGCTCCATCCAACCTGTCCTTGAAGACTTCCAGTGATTTTGATCCTTATTTCATTAGTTACTATCCGTAGTATGTTGTCTTCTGAAAGTGGATAGGCAGCTGGGTGTTTTCACACACATGAAGATCTATTGCTGATTCACTATGCTTCAACTTTCATGGGGAAAGAGATACTGTGTTCTGTTGAGTGAGCTCACTAAAGTGTACATGCCTCCCTAAACGTCAGGTATGCCCCGCCCTCCTATAACCTCAGAGGGTGCTGTGTTAGGTTTTCAGATTTTTTTTTTTTTAAGGTCAACCTCAGCATCATAGAGCCTGTGAGAATCACTTTTGTGCACATTACACCAAACAGACACACAGTCACTCTTGCAGTAGTAATGTAACTTCATTTTAAACTCCGTCTTGTCTTGTTTCCCCATGCTACCTCCTATCACAACATCACAACACTGAGATACTTCTAGAACCAAAAAACTTGGAATAATATTTGTAACATTGAGAAATATCCTAACACTCTTTGTTGAGAAGGTGCCTTTATTTATAAATGAAAAACATTGTGTTTTTTTTTAATTTTTGCTTAAAACCATCTTAACTTGCAGAGATTCTTGGGACAAAGGTATTAACAAAGTTGTGCCGAAGTTGCATGTGAGAAGGAGCAAAGCATGAGAACAGCTTTGTTGAGGCTCCATGGCTTACACAGAGAAAGCGGGTGCCACAGGTTGTTGCACAGCTGCAGAATTACGCAGCATGCTTTTAGTGATGGATGCTAAGCCTGATGGGAAAAAATATAAAGGAGAGAAAACAAAAGTCTGGTAAGAGACAATCCTCATATTTTCACCTGTAATGTTATTCGTCAGGCAGTCACAGTGGTTTGCCATGCACTCTAAGTCCTTCCAGTTTTTTGCTGTGCCAATGTCAGTCAAACTGATGTGGTCTGACCTGTGCAGGATAAAAAGGCTTTTGTACTGTGAAAGCAGAGAAGAGGAGCCCACGGGATGCATGTGACTGTAACTGGTTGCTGCCCTAAGACCCTCTGTGAGAGCAGCTCAAGGGACCACAGTCCAACAGAGATTCCAGCCTTGTGCCCGTGATGTTATGGTGCAGGTGGGAATGTCACCTCAATTCTGGAAAACGTAAATAATGCCATAAGGAAATTGTGAGTGACATTAGACTACAAAGAACACCTGTACTGTAAACACGATGGTTCCCAAGTTTGGTGGACCAGCCTACAACTTCACCATTGAGCTCTAAGCTAAAAGGGGTTGGGGTATGAGCTGCTTTATGATGGTGAGGGTGACTCTTGCTGTTCTGCAAAGGGCTGTCAGCAAGCTGCCAGCCCAACACAGCTGTGACCACTGGGCAGAGAAGGCTGGGGTTATGCAAGGTGAAATGAAAAAAACCCCAAACATTAGAGAAAGGTGAAGGGTTTTTCAAGAAAAAGTATCTTTGTAAAGAGCAAGTGAGCAAACAAATGTTGTGTAAGTTGTATTATTAACAGCCTGATAAGCATGGTTGTCTTGCCTGCTCCCAACCCATTAGAGAGAGACAATTGGGTACAGACACAATGACAGTTTTTTGCTTTGTTGTTGGTCAAAGAGTCTCCATAAGCTAGAAGAGACTGCAGGGTTTTTGACCCTTGGGGAGTTATCTCTATGTCAGTGACCTTGTTCTAGCTAGCAGATGTTCAGGTATTATTCACTATTATTAATTTTTAAAGATTATGTAAATGTTTGTTTTGCAGCCTTCCTTAAACACCCATTTTAAGCATTTCATCTGTGACATTTCATATTTTACAGGGAGCCCATGAATAAGCAGCTTTAGTTGATACTTAAAATAGCTGTATCTTCTTTATTAAGGACCAGCCTAATGCTTTACTTTTATTATATTTGCTCATAGCTTAGTAGCCTAACTTCAGCTGGTCCCTGTTGCCCTTTCTGGGCAGTATTTTTGTCAGGATGGATGAATGGTGAGGTGAATAAGGCATAAGTAGTTCACTTACCATTACTATCAAGGGATGGAATAAAACTTGCTTCTCTGCTGATTAACAGCTGTCAGTGATATGCAGAGGAGTGAAGCTCTTCGCCGTCATGAGGCAGGTGATGAGCATGTCCTGGTGGTGGCTGCCTGAAAGCTGCCCACACCTAAGAGGTCCCATTCATATATACATTCATTAATAAGTAAATATATATATACACACACACACGCACACACACAAAGATACACTGAAAACAGCAGCTTGCAGACGTAGGATCTCTTAGGGACGTTTGCAGCCTCTCCGGGTGTGCAGGAGATGTCTGTCAGTAAAGAAGTCTCAAACCTACTCGTTTCCCATGTAGATATTTTTATCTCAGGGCCTACATCTGCCTCACTGCTTCAAAGATAGATGAGTGAAGAGAGTCACTGTCTCAGAGGGAAACAATGAGCCTTTGAAAGCACTGCCAAAAACAAAAATAAGGAGATGTCACAAAGCTTTAGTCTCAGAGCTGGAGCGGAAAACTGACTCCAGGCATCTTCATGGTAGCATGCTCTTCCCTATCTTCCAAAGCCTGCTCCAGTGTTCAGAAATAAAAACTATGTTTGTGCTCAGTTCCAACTGGGAACTGACTCAGCCTTTGAAGATTTCATGCTGCTCCTTGCTGAGCATTTTTAGGTGCAGCGACACACTGGGACGCACCAGGCTTTAATGCTGAGCACTTTCTGAAGTTATTCCTGAACAGGACTTGTAGAAACCTGCTGGGTTCCTTGGAGAGGTTAGCCAGGTGAAGCATCCCATTCAACCTGGGGCAGAGTTTGATATTCAAACTGGAGTTTGTGCAAAGTGAAACAAGCCACAAAGTCTTCTTTGTGTCAGAACCCACCCAAAATGGAGACTTTTGTGTCCATCTGTTCCCCCTGTACAACCACTGAATGCAGGGGCAAGGTGGCTCTTCTCTAAAGGTACTCTGAACACCATCTTTCCTATGTGCAGCACCTAAGCTGAGTGTGTAATGGCTTTCACTAGAGAGTAGGTCTCAAAACAGAGCAGTTTACTGCAGGGGAAAGAGAAATGAGGGAGCACTCTTGCCACTGACTCTCAGCACACCGTGTTGTGAAACTGGCAAAGGAATAAAGACAGATGAAGCCACAAACACCTTGATAGGCTGGTTCCTGAGTATCATTTCAATATCAGAGTTTTATTTGAGGCTAGAACACTGATGTGCAGGACTTTAAAGTCATAGGTTGTGGCTTATTTCTCTAAGTGAGTGGATTCTGTATGTGGATTCATTTTTCAGAAGATGGTACCTTTACAGTGAGAAGGTGCAAGGGTGCTCCATCATGTTACATGTAAATCCCATGCAGAAATCGTGGGGCTAATGGATACTGCCCAATAAAAGAGAAAAAACAGGAGCACTCCCATCAGCCTCAGTCCATGCTTCAGATCACTTAAATCCTCTCTCAACACACAAATACAAATATCTCCTTCAAAAAGAAAACTTCCTGTTTTCCATTTTCAATTTTTATATTGTCAGATTTTCTAATGACTGTGAGTGTCTTGAGCTTGCTTGGCAGCTGCCGCTGTGCTGGTCTGAGGTGCAAGGGGAATTGTTTATTGATGGGTTCATTCCTGTGTTATAGGTGGAAGTCCATGATTTTTATGAAGCTTTAAGAGTCCAGTATTTGTTTCCTGGTTGTATCAGTCCTGCTGAATTAGGATGTGCTCTGCAAGATATCGCTGTGGACAGTGATGGGGATAATAAATGTTGATGTGTTTGCTGTTTCTGGAAGAAATGCTTTAGTTGAAGGTTATGCAATTTATGTCTAGACCTTGATCTGTAAATACGTGTTTAATTTGAATAATTCCATTAATTTAGCTGATACTTTTCAGACTCTCTAAAGTATGAGCTAGAAAGCCTTGCTGGACTGCAGTCTCTGAGCAAAGCAGAACTGCTTCCTTTTGTCAGCCAAATCCACAGCTTTCATATGGACCCGTTTAGCTTCCTGTCTAGCAGCGAACATGCTCAAGCTTTGAGATTTCTGCAGTTTTATGGTATTCAGGTCTTTTCCTGCTTATAATTTTCTAAGATGATCCTTCTATATTTCCTTTTTCTGAAGAAAAATGAATATTGGAAAAAACGTTGTTTATGACAAGTTGGTTGATGAGGGCTTTTATGCATTTAATGCTGTAATCTAAGTTACTTGTTCTGTCTACCAGTTCAGTATGTCATATGCCATCTCAGCTATTCCTGTCCCTTCACATTCACACCCTCATCATCCTCTGCTCTCTTTCACTAAAGAGCTTTTTTTTCCTTTTTGCTCATCCCTTGTGCATTTGATAAGGAATTTGGCAAAGCATCTATAGCCTCAGTGCTTCAACATTTTGGTTGATAAAGGGACAGGACTGAAAAGCCAGCAGTTCCTAATTGACTGCAAGGGTCAGTGAGACCAAAGATCTCTTGACATCTCTTGGTAACTGATCAACAGCCCTTTAATTCAATGGTATGTGCTGTAGCCAAGATGACCTTTAAGGAAATTCAGGGTTTGTTTCTGTGGTTTAAAAAGGGCATTTCTAGACAGGGCTTCTGTTTTGCTCCAGAAGCCGCATGCATTTCCAATGTTGCTCGCATCAAGTGCCTCAGCAAAACTGCATCTCGCTTGCAGCTTTGTAGAGCAATGGGCCGAGTGCATATGCAATTATCATTATCAGTTATGCTCATCGCCTGGAGCAGAGCTTGGTGATCATTTGATTCCTGTCACTTGCTCACAGGCAGCAGCATTTGGGCTGTTCCCACTGGCCCTTCACTCACCCTTCCCTGCTCGATCCAGCTCCAAAAGTTCTAGATTTCCCAATGTGCCCTTATTCCCATTTGTGTGCTCTCTCCTTGCCTCAGCTCCACATGCTGAATGAGGAGCAGGGAGAAGGGAAAATCTGTGATTCTTTCTGCTGATTGTAGTAAGAGTTTGCCCAAGAAAGGCAGAGTAAATATTTCTGCTGCTAAGTTGGTTTTACAGTTGTATCTTCATATTGTCTGTATTAAGAACTAAACATTTGAGTCCACCATTGTAACAATTTCTCTCTGTCTCTATTGCAATTATTACTGTTTTATCATCCCTCAAATTCATGATTAACTGCAGAAAAGAAAAAAGTAAAAGCAGTTTCACTGATGTACAGACACCTAACACAGCCTTGGCCCTCTTCTGTCAAGGGCTTTCCAGACCATCTGGCTTAACATGGAACCACCTTTATTTTGGGTTTAATAAAGCTTCATGGCAGCTCCAAACTGAACCTTAGTCTTTGTCCTCGCAATGAGGTAACTGCTGGTTATTGAACATTTGATGCAGAAACATGAACAAATTAAAGAATATGGATATAATATTTTATCTTCAAGGACAGATAGGGAAGGAATGGGACAGCAGGACAGGTATCAGCTTGGCAGTGTTCTGTTTGTGGGTTTGGTTTTTAGTTGTTTGTTGGGGTTTTTTTTTAATCTGTGATTTTTGTTGAGACAAGCATAGAAATTGCAGCAGTAAATAGACTTTGGATGGGTGTTGATTTCCTGAATCAAGGCTGAATTAAGGATTCATACATAGAGAATCTTTCTTGCAGTCTGGAAGCTGTGGGGGGCTGCCCAGCACGCAGTCCCTCGGCACCAGGGAGGCGCAGTGGGAAGCACCATAGCCAGTCACTGCCCTCCTCTTCTGGCACAATCAGATTGCACTGCGAAGCCATCCTGGCAGAGACCACATCCCCTCCATTAGCACTGTGCCTACCATGGCATGGCTTTTTGGAAGCACTGTGGGCACTATTGCCATGTCCCCAGCTGTGTATGACAAGAAGTAATAGTAATTACACATGCTTTCTCCGGGAAAAGACAGAGGCAGTGCTGAGGGCAGCCTCATGCCTGCCCTGACATGGGCTGGGTTGGACCCTGGAGCCTTTCTGAAGAGACTCTCTGGGCATTGAGCTTCCTGTAGCAGTGGCCCAAGCTAAGTGTCACAAGCATGACCCCACTGAAGGGCTACTAGGTATTTAAAGGCATTAAGGAAATAGATACGTATTTGAATTATTGCCCAGGCTCTTCTTGGTGTATGACTCTTCTTCACCATATGTGACATCACAAGGTATCTGAGCCAAAAAGGCTAATATGATACCAACAAATGCTTGTTATCACCACAGATATAGTGCTTTTTGCTACCTTGTTTTAAAAAAAAGCAAAACAAAACATGTTTTACTGAGCAGGAGGAACGCCATATAGAAATTCTTTTTCTCAGTTGCAAATGTTTGCTGGCAATTTTTTTGAAGTATGGAGTGCACCGCTGTGTGTCTGAATGTGATGTGTAAGTGTTTGTAACCATCTGAGAGTCCTGGGTTAGCTGTGTTTCGGCTTCACTGCTGGGGGCAGCAGTCACTGGTCCTGCTCCACAGGGCTTCCTCCAGGGTGCTGTACTCAACACAGCTGCTGATGGATGGTATGGACACAACAGACTGGAACGGTGCATGCTAAAGGGGGACAGTGTCACCACCAGCATGCTCTGCTGTAATTTGGTGAGGATGGCTTATCAAAGCCTTAGCAAACTGTACTGGGGCAGTCACAGCTTGTCTCATGGACATGGCGATTAGCTTTTCCCTGCTGAAGCTGTGTTGGTTCTTCTTGCTCCTCCAGCAGACGTGAAGACAAAGCTTTATTCAAAACCCCTGAAGATGTGTGAGAGTCTGTACGAGCTGTGGCAGGTACAGGAGTGGGATGGATGGCAGCTTGCGAAAGTGTGCTCCTTTCTCAGAACAACATTTCTGCTCTCTTGTCAGGCTCATGGTGTGTTCAGAGCTTGGATGTGGTCCTGAGGAAGATACTGCTCTATCTAAATACATGCATGCAGCAGGTCCTGCTGTGTGTGGGGCACTGTGCAAATATGGGTCTGTGGGTCTGTCTATAAATGGATTGTGGTACCTCTTACACACCATCCAACTGCTAATTAGATTCAAAATCTAGGTGCTAAAAACCTTTGCAGATCTTAATGGAGGCCACTATGGTCCTTGGAAAATTAATTTCTGCTGGGCAAGTCCCAGTCATGTCTGCAGAGCTTCTGCTTCCTTTGGCACGGTATGTCTCACCAGCAGTGCCCAAGCTGGAGATAGGCTGGATAGGCTCATCAGTGGGAGCCCTGCGTGTCCCACTGCCACATACTGAGAGCACAAGGTAGCAGTGGATCCACCCGGACTGTCCCTCAGGGGTTCCTGTTGACCTGCCCCCGTGGGCAGTGCTTGGTGTGCACGCCTCTTTGGGCACTTACCGTGAGGAATGGGAAAATGCTGCATGAGGGGAGGGCACACTGTGGGGGACTTGAGTAACCTGAGCTGGTCCTGGTTGTTAATGAACAGCAATCTACAGTGAAGTTTTGATACAAGGTTTCCAATAATAGACAAGTGTGCGTTTATTATGGGACATTTTCTGCTTATTTACTCTTTGTGAATTCTTTGGTTGCTAATTTTAAAACTACTGTGGAAAACTAGTAATATCATCAGTGAGTCATACAAATGGTGATGGGCTTGTGAGAGATTAATACAGTTTGTCTTGTTGGTCAAAAATGAGAAACCTTTAAGGAAGAGCTCATTGCTTGCTGTTTCATCATCTCAGTCCCCTGTTCTCAGGGCTAAATTTGTTCATAAAAACCTAAAATTTAAGATGGGATGTCTCAGTTTTTAAAAATGTAAGCAAATGTTTCATCCAAGCTCTGGATTAACTGGGCAGAGTGTCAACATTGCAGTATATGCCAAGGGGAAGAAAATCAATGTTCCAAAGGAGGCCTTACATGGTTATTCATTGACTCTTCCCCCAGCTCCCTCGTGAAGAACCATTAACAGAAATGTGTGACATAAGTTCAGAAATGTTTTAGACTTTATAGTGCTAATTAAATGCAGATGATATGAAAGAACAGTTATTTGCATATCTAAATCTCATTCTCTTTCAGGCCCTGCAATTCCTGTTGGGGTGGATGTGCAAGTCGAAAGCTTGGACAGTATTTCTGAGGTTGACATGGTATGTAATCCTCTTCTAATCCTCAATTACTTCTAGTCATAAAATGTCCCTCCCACTTGAAACCTGTGGGCTTCAAATTATTGGTCAGATCAAAGTAATGGCAGCATTTGTGAAATTCAAAAAGGCTGAAATTCAGAAGCGAAGACTTGACAAAAACCAGGTGATCAAAGTCTTATGTCTGCATCTCCAGATAAAGACTAAAAGCACGAAGGAAAAAGCGACCTTGAATGGGAGAGTAATCAGGTGCTATGAAAGATCTATCAGAATGGCAATTATAAACAGCTGCATATGAAGGCTTGAAGGTATATGATGAAGTTCACATAAGCTGCCCTTACTGCAGGATTTTATTTCCTATGGGAAATATACAGTTCACACAAGTGTTCGCATACATTTTCCTGTTTGGTTTTGGGTTTGTGTTTGTTGGAGTTTTTTTAACTGTAGGACATGAAATAAAAACACTGAAAAGAGAAGTGGAAAGAGGAACGTAAAGGAGAAGAGGAAGTCTCTTGGTTCCTTTCTCCTTTTGCCTTTTCCTCCCTGTTCTTGGGTACCTTCTTTGGTCTAGACAAAACAGGAAGAGCTTTAGCTTGAATGGTTTTTACTATGGTGCAATGGCATCTTCATCCCATTTTGGAGGAGTTCAACTAGATTACTTTTAAAGGTCCCTTCCAACTCAAACTATTCTCTGTTCTATGATTAAAACAAGGGAGCTTGGCTGCCTGGATATTGAAAAAGAGGGTTTGGGGGTATTCATGAAATGAAGGGTGTGGGAGGGAGCTGTCAGCACAGGAAATGGCTGCCACAAGGTAGAGCTGGGGCTCTAGTGTATCAAGATAATGTCAGAGCAGCAGAGACTTAATTAGTGCAAGCAAATAACTCACAATGATTTCTGTCAGGAGCATCTGATTTCAACAAAAATCTTGCCTGTCAGAAAGCTTTGAGGTCAGTTCTCTGCTTTGGATGTTAATAGCTCCATGGTACTGTTTTCCCAGCATATGACAAGCACTTTCTACAGCAGTTTCTGACATGTATTTGGGGTGGAAGAATGTCCTCCCAGGTCAGTCTGAGTTACATTGGTTTGTTTTGCCAGCAGACTGTCCCAGCATGGGTGTTTGCAGAAAGGAGAGTGGGCAGTAAGCTGTCAGCATGGCCAGTGGTCTGGAGCTACCTGTTCCTGCGATAGGGTGCCCTCCTTGTCTCCCCGTTGCAGACAGGGCAGGGCTGCAGGTAGGGCTTATTTCAGACTGCTTTGAAGAGTTATTTGCCCTGAAAATCAGGTACTCTCAGCTGGGCAGTGTTTACCTGCTCATTGGTGGAGCAGGCACCTGGTGCCCCAAAGAAGCACCAGACCAAAGTGCCACCAGCCACAACCCACCATATCTGCAAGACAGTGCATGTCAATGAGAGCACCAGGGGATGTTTAAAACAGATGGGTTTAAAACTGGTGCCTGTCTAGTTGGCATGGATGGCTGCTGCTCTATGCGCTGGCAGGGCATGCTCTTGAGGCTGCCTGGAGCATGGCAGAGACATGAAATGTGCTGTCAAAACCGAGGTACTTGTGTATTCTCATTCACTGTGCCTCTGGCAGGTACTATAATTCTCTCAGTTTGTTGTAAAAACTTGTATCTTAAGGGATTTTCCTACTTACAAGTGCTGAAATAAACTCATTTTCTTGCTTGTAAATAGCATGTGTGCTGGTCAGAAAGGAACAAGCCATCAGCAAACTGCCTCATTTGATTTATGCCATGAAAAAACTTCCTTAAGTTGTATTTTGTACTTAGAAGCTATTGTCAGCTGTGACTTTGGCTTTGTACTTGCAGCATTGGGTGTGCTGTGTGTTGGCCATTGGAGAGAGAGTTGGCCATTGTGTTGGCCTGTTTGAAGAAAGAAAAGGGCCGAAGGCGAAAGAGGAGAAGCTCCTGCCTGGTAGGACAGGGAAAGGGGTGACCTGGAAAGTGGTGTGCAGTCCCTACAGGCAGTCTCTTCCCTGTCCTCTGTGGTGGCTGTAAGGTGTTCTGAGGGTGCCACATCAGTCTCTGTTCCCCTGTGCTCTGATAGTGGAGCTGCTCAGAGGCATTTTGCAGCTGCAGCCTCCAGCTGCCTGACTGTCCTGATTTTGGCTGGGATAGAGCTAATTTTCTTCTTAGTAGCTGGTACAGTGCTGTGTTTTGGATTTAGTACGAGAATAATACTGATAACACAGTGTTTTGGTTGTGGCTAAGTAGTGCTTACCCTAAGTCAAGGACTTTTCAGTGTCTTATGCTCTGCCAGTGAGGAGGGGCACAAAAAGACAGGAAAGGGTAAGGCCGGGACAGCTGTCCCTAACTGGTCAAAGGGATATTTTATACCATAGAACATCATGCCCAGTATGTAAACTGGGGGTAGTTGGCTGGGAGGGGTCGATCACTGCTGAGGGACAGGCTGGGCATTGTTTTTCTGGGGTTTTGTCCCTCTTTCTGTTTTTATATCCCTTTTCATTATTATTATTATTAACTTTATTTCAATTATTAAACCATTCTTATCTCAACCCAACTTTTTCTGATTCTCCTGCCCATCCCATTGGCTGGGGGTTGGGGAAGGGAGGAGTGAGTAAGTGTCCATGTTGTACCTAGTTGCTGGCTGGGGTTAAACTACGGGTGTGATCCTCCTCTCCTTGAGCCCCACGTCCCTCTGTCTCATGTCATGACCTGGGCCCTGAGTATCCAGGCTATTTTTTACCCCTTTTTTTCCATTATACTGTAGCTTGCACTGACTCCTAAGAAAGCAAAAATTGTGCCTCTGTCACCTTTTCCCAGCTCTAGTCAAGCTGATGAGCTTGATGTCCCACCCCTGAGGGAGCCCTGTCAGTAGCAGTAGTTGCTGAAGGTATTTCTTTGTGACTATAGTTGTAAGAGGAAGGTGGCCAGTGTCCAGTAGGGAACAGAAGCTGGCAGCATCCCTGGGAGGAGCAGTGATGGAATCTGGGACCAGTCTAAGGTGGAGACCTACAGGTGGATGAGCAGTAGTGTCCCCCTGGCAGGCCTCTGCCATGGTCGGACAGGGAGCTGTCCAGCGAGCTCTGTGCTATACAAGGCAGCAAGATGAGGACTGGCACTAGAGCCTTCTTTGACAAATTAATGAAAAACCTATTGGCAATACAAGGCTATTGCCAGACAGCCCTTTGAAGTGGAGAGTCAGGGTAACTGATTGTTTGTTACCATTTGTCACCAAATTGATTGTTTGGTTGTGTTTTTACAAGGTGGTTGCTGTGTGGTTAGGAAGAGATCTTGGCCTGTGTTGCTGTCTGTTCAGTCTTAGCAGCTCCCATAACCACTTGATTAATTGGGAATATAAAGAAAAGAAGGGTATTTGATCTCTCAGAATGGGAGAGAAGATTCAGCTCTGAAAGCAACAGCTTCCAGGTTGGGATCAAGAAACAGATGTTTTCCTTTATGTGACTGAAGCTCCTGTCCCCTCGACAAGCTCAAAAGGGAACTTTATTTATACAGTTGTATAGTAGGAAACACAGTTCCATCACTCAGCTGCTGTTTGCAACAATTTAGTTCTTTTTGGGATAAATTGCTGATCATTAAGCTAACTTTCAAAGTTTTTTCTCTAGATCATACCCTTGATACTATAATCCTGCAAGATAATTTTGCCAGGATTGAAGAATCCCTTCTGCAGGGCAGTGCTTCTCTTGGGGCATATTTATATCCCTTTTGGGACTGAACGTTATTGGGTACTGTAATGCATTCATTGGTCATTTATGCTTTATTTTGGCTGAAATTATTTTGTCAGGAAAATCTATTCACAGAGAGCATTGGCCTAGGAAAGAATCAGGAGCTGAGAGTGGAGAGATTTCATCTACCTAGTAGGAATGAGTTTTCTTTCTGATGTGTCCCAGTGCAGCACTGACAGACCTCTCTCTGGTTCCCTTCCTTTTTTGTGAAGGATTTCACTATGACCTTGTACTTAAGGCACTACTGGAAGGATGAGCGTCTCTCCTTTCCCAGCACCACCAACAAGAGCATGACCTTCGATGGCAGGCTGGTGAAGAAGATCTGGGTCCCTGATGTCTTCTTTGTGCATTCCAAGAGGTCCTTCATTCACGATACCACCACAGACAACATCATGCTGCGAGTATTCCCTGATGGTCATGTCCTCTACAGCATGAGGTAATGGTGCGGTCCCACTGCTCCTGAGCATCCCCTGGGGCTTTGCTGTCAACCTTGCTCTCAGCTTGACTTTGGTGATCACTAGGGACTGCTGCTGCCAATCCTGCTACCCCCACTGCTGATGAAGAGCCCTGTTTCTCGAATGTGCAGTTGAAAATGCTTTGCAGAAAACTGCCAGAAACCATGCTTTGGGCAGTAATAGGATAATCTCCTCCCCGGGGAGGCATGCCTTCAACTCTTTGCAGTCAGTGGAGGGCTTAGTCAAGCAGGAATGTTCATCCTAGGGTCAGTGTGTGATTAAACTGGAAGCTACTGCTATACCAGATGGTGACCTCTATAATTATCCTATTTTTCTTCCTGTTTGTCTAGAATTTTATTTTTTTTTTTTTTGGTTGTGGTGGTTTTGCGTTGATGTAAAGGTTTAAATTTGTTGGAGCTGAAATGGCAGTATTAAAGACAGCCTGGTTTTCTAGTAGATTTGTTGGCTGGAAGAATCCTGAGGCACATCTGTCGTGACCCCGAGCGTTACCCGTTCTGCGGGTGTACACCGATCGTGACCGTGGGTTTGCAGGACTCTGTAGGACACAAGGACACGGAGGCTTAATCCCCTAAACTTCTCCACCTTATTACAGATTACCAAAAATACTACAAAATTCACCACTAGCACGTAAACTACCACAAAATCACCACCAGCAAGTACACCTGTGATTAATAAAGTGAATATATATACATATCATGCTATTGGAAATTACTATCAGCAATCAATAATTTAGTATTCATCAATCATGTGGCAACAGCCAACAACAGCAACTAGGTATGTATTTTCACGTTACTTATCATTAGTGGAGCAACTCACCAACAGTATACCAGCAGGTACACTTAGGATAGACTTGTATGGATGCTGGTATCAAGTGATACCATCATCAGGTGAACCTAAACATCCAAGGACAAACTGAAACTGCCTCCAAAGTGGGTCTAGAGGGCACCAGTGAGGCAACAGAGTCTCACTTCAGAGATGCTCTGAGTCACAGGGTCTGGGGTCAGCCACGCGTCCCTAGTGAGAGTCCAAAAGCTAGTAGAAAGTTCATGCAGTGAATTCAGCCTCTTTAGGAACAGAAAAGTATTTGCAGCATGGAAAGTCCTCAGAGGAGAAGGCTTCATTTTGGATAAAAGTTATGTCCTCCTTATATCCAGAAATATAAGAGGGTGTAGGATACTACCACTTCAAGCAGCCAATAAGTGCTGTTAATTTCTATTTTTCCCTGTGACAGCCAATAGATAATGATGTTTTCTGTTCTTTCAGCCCGATTTTTATTCTCTAACCATAAATTGCCTTTTAAATTCCTTTATTTTTTTGCAGTTATTGATGGTATTCCAGGATGTCTCCAGTTTCTAGGTACCCCGTCTGCATTTCAAAGAGGCTGGCTGTGGTTCTGAAGGATGTGTCTGGTTCCCAGGCTGTCAGGCCCTTCCTGTCAGTATTTTTCAGAAGACAGTTTTTTTGCTTAGTAGTTTCCCCCTCTAACCAGGCCACCTTCATGGCTGCTCCCATCAGCATCCCAGCAGATTTCATTGCCTTCATAAGAAGGCAAAAAGAGATGGGGAGAAAAATGCCCTGCCAGAGGAGAAAAGCTAAAGAGCCCAAACTAAAGGCTATTTCCCCAGGACAGAAAACATTCTCTCAGTGTACAGAGACTTTGAAATGTTTTGTAGCCAAGGTCTTCTATTTTAGGATCTTCCTGGAACTTATTCTCTTCAGCTACGGCAAAATGATTCTCAAAAAGTAGGAAAGGTTTTCTATGAAGTTTGGTTCGGGATGCTCTTTGTCTTTGACAAATGAGCACAGTGGGCAATGTTGTCCCAAGCAGGACAATATCGCACAGAATGAGGCTGCTCTGCAGTTCATTCTAAAGCAAAGTTTCATAGTCCAAGTAAAATTCTACAGAATTTATTTTAAAAGCCCTGGACAAATCTGTAAAATCACAAAGAAGTATACGTGTGTGTGAGAAAGAGATTATGCATCATATGGCTGCTTCATTTTGCCTGGTTAAACGATGAAAGTCCCAGCCTGATCAAACACTTTAGGACTCTTTCCCTCTTCTGAAGCCATTTAATAAGTCCATTTATTGCAGGAAAAGTCTGATTACCCACACCTTAACTAAGCACCTAAAGACACTGTGTATTTTATTGAAACTGGATGAGGATGAAGGTGCCATGTAGCAGGAGAGACAAGAAGGAGGAAGATAAATGAAGAATGAGGTCAGATGGAAGCTGGGGCCAGTGCTGAGGGGAGAAGCGCAGGAGGAGAGTAGGGACCTTCTTGACTGGGGTTGCTCTGTGCAACTGAGCATCAGTTTCCACTGCTCACACCCCACAGTTCTCATGTTCTGAGGCCAGCAGCAAACCACTTGTTAGCAGTGCTCAACTACCACAGTGAAGAAATGTGTATTTTTAATGGCAAACATTGGTGCTGTTCAGACCTGCTCATTTGCCCACATGCAGAGTATTTACTTTCAAAATTTTCTATGGTTTGTCAAGGAGGTGATGTGAATTTTTAATGTTACCCACAAGAGAGAAGTCTGTGAGCTAACCACAGCTGACTGCACAAGGGTTACATTGATAATTTGATACATAAAATCCATGGAGAATGAGAATCTTCCTGGCATTTAGGCCTGGTGGTGTTTAAGACACTCAGAACCAAATCTGGCTGACAAAACATGTGTGTCCAGTGGAGCTGGAAATGCCCTGAGATGTCTTGTGAGGGGGTTAGTAATGGGCTGAGGGACATTACAGTCCTCATTTGGGCCTTGGGCTTTCATGGGCAACTGAACACTGCGCTCTAATTGAGGAATATCTTATTGGGGAACTGAGTTTCTGTGCTGTCACTGACTCACAAATTGTTATCAACCACAGGTTGTGCCATAGTTCAGGTGATGCCGAGGAAAGAAAATAACACATTGTAATGATCCTGAGTTACACAATGCTTAAATGCTGCACATTACCAGGGAGGTCCTTGCCTCCGTATACCTTCTGGAACACATTCCCAGGAACATTCTTTAAATTTTGCTCATAAGGCAAAATTTTGCTCAAGTTTTATGGTCCAAATGAACAGTGTGTGCTTTTCAGGGGTGATGAATGCGTAGATCAGGGTAGGATTTGGATCACAATCCCTGGAACAGAAGAAGAGCTCTTTATCAACATCTGTAATGAATCTAGAAAGTGGTCACGGCCAAGTTGTCCTCTGAAACGATGAGTCACAGCTGATTTGCCTCTGCTAAATCAGGAGCTCTACTGCAAATCCGTCTGCAAGAGAAAGTTCACTGACCCACTGGATAATTCCTTATGTAACGTTGTGCACAACTGGACTAATTTAAAAACTGAAGCCGAGGTTGCTGCACCTCTTTAGCTAAGACGTAAACTTATTAGAGGCAAATCTTACTTGCTGAAAACCAGCTGCACCCCTTTGACACCCCCTGCCCCAGAAATATACCCGTCAGATTAAAAGAATTTGATTGAGAACAGAAAGAAACTGCTTTTGCCTTAATAATATATGTACTGGAGGCATTTTGTGGCTTGCAATAAGAATGGTCATGTTCCTCAGACCTGGGTCATTCTCAGAGTGACTATGGAGGGAACTGAGCAATGGGGAAATGAGGAAACCTCTATCAAGCTGTACAAGGGAATCTTCAAAAGTAAATGGTGAAGTTATTTTATGTTGTTGCTTTGTAGGGAAATAGTTGGATATAAAACGCAGTGGACTGACTGTACTGACATTAGTATAACTGTAATGTCCAAGATAGTGTTTTAGTTCCTTAGTAGATATTGAAATTACATCTTCCTTTGGAGTTTCTGTGTATAATCCCTCTTGCTTGAACTTGGATAATTGGTAGGCATTTCCCTGGAGATTTTATGCTAAAATCATGCATAATTGCTGGCTTTAAAGCAGCAAAATAATTTCCAGCAGTAACATTCTCTCTTGATTACTCCTCATAGAAACCAACTTTTCTCATTTTTGACTTTCTAGGGTCACAGTGACAGCAATGTGCAACATGGACTTCAGTCACTTCCCCCTGGACTCTCAGACGTGTTCTCTGGAGCTGGAAAGCTGTACGTTGTGTCTGTGTTTCTAGATGTGCTTCATGGCTGGCTGCACAAACATGTCACTGGGCACATTTCAGAATACTGTCTGTTTCAGAGCCTGAAAAAATGGTTCATCAGAGTTACTGAGAGTCTTTCTATTTACTCAACAGTGTTGTATGTCTAGCCCTTATGCTGCAAGACAGGGGAATTTGCAAGGAAAACATTATGGCACAGTCCTGATCCTGCAAACACTGACCTGGGCTAAACTTCTTTGGGAAGGAGTTGTTCTATGGAGAAAGTAATGTGAACAGTAAGATGTTGGTGGCTGTTCGTAAACTTTCTCCAGTGCATGGCAAGACTAACACCCAGTTGTTTTGAGGTCCTCCCAGCTATTTAACTGAAACATTCCTTTACAAAAAACAGAATCATGGGGTAATTTACATTGGCCTCGAGGTCAGCTGCTCCTTGAGTTCAGCTGCTCGCTGCTTAAAGCAGGGAAACCTTTATAGTGGGTAGCTTAGAGCTGTGTACAGTTGGGTTTTTAACAAGGTAACGCAGGCTCCGCAATTTTTCTGCACAACTTGTTCAAATATTTGACAGCCTTCATCCTAAAAATGTTTACTTTTACCTGGTCAGAAACCATCCTTTGCTGTGACTGGCATCTTTATCTTGATGAAAAAATCCAGCTGCCATCTTCTCTGTGACCCTCAGCAGGGCAGCAGCTGGATCCCACCACAGACTGCTCTTCTTCCAGCTGAACAAACCCTGTTCCCCCAGCCTCTTATGCCATGTGCTCCAGCCCCCAACCATCTTGATAACCCTTTTCTCATTCCCCATTCCTGCTACCTAGCATGATAACAAATTCTGTAAGTTTTTCATTTATACTTTTTAAATATTTCTGGACTTTTGTTTCAGATCACACCTATCCTTTTTGCTTTTATCATTTTAAAACAGTTTGAGGTGTCTGTGTTTCCTCTTTCCTCTAAATTCAGGTGTGTTACCCATGATTATTTCTGGAGCTATTCTTATCAGTTAGTGATACCTAGTCAATTATTTTTGGTCTGTGATGCTCAGAAGAGTGCCATTCTAGCTGGTCATTCTACCAATGTGGAGTAAAAAGAGGATTCCTTAAATGTTTCTTTGAATCAAGGATGACCTGGATTTTTATTGTTATCATGATATATTGTATGACAAGATCTTTTTATCTCAGTGCTGTTAGCAAACTTACTTGTGACAATACCTCATGCCAAAGATTGGATCTTTTGTCAAACCTCCAAGCTGAAGTCACATCACATCATGTTTCTTCTTTTCCTAAGATGCTTACACTGATGAAGACCTGATGCTGTACTGGAAAAATGGGAATGAATCTCTGAAAACTGATGAAAAGATTTCTCTGTCTCAGTTTTTGATACAAAAATTCCACACTACATCAAGACTGGCTTTCTACAGTAGCACAGGTATTGATCTTTTCTGATTTAATACTACTGCTAAAACTAATGATCTCCTAACTGCCTGTGAGGGAGCTCTTGGGTTTATGCCACTGAAATGTAGTCTCCATGATATGAACAATGCACGTTTTGAAAGCTGTTTCTTTTTTCACCACTCTTTAGAAAACAAATAACAAAAGAAAGGTCTTGTCTCTCTGTGCCTACTGTCAAGGCTCTTCTCACTGATTCTGGCTTTCCTCCTCTCTCAAAGGTTGGTACAATCGCCTCTACATAAACTTCACTTTACGGCGACACATCTTCTTCTTCTTGCTCCAAACCTACTTCCCTGCCACCCTCATGGTCATGCTGTCCTGGGTGTCCTTCTGGATCGATCGCCGAGCAGTTCCTGCCAGAGTCTCTCTGGGTGAGAACACCTGCAAAAAGTCATGACTGTGTGAAAATCTTTGAACGTGAAAGTTTTGGCAGGACTGGACAATCAAATATTCATTATAATTGATGATTAATATAATGTAGAAGTTGCAGTTTGTCTTAAGTCCTTCCTCTCTAAGCAGTCTTCCTGATCTGCACTTTGTTCAGTACAGAAACAGCTGTGGTCTTGAAAATAAAGAGAGGTTTCAGAATCTATGAGTTGATGAGCTGAGATTTTTTCCCCTGTTGTCCAGCCCTGCAGTTCCAAGACACACATTGCCATTGGTGAGGGTACAGTTTCACAGGAGTTCAGGCACCCACAGGGATTTAAAAACTTCTGTTACAATTTCCATGAATGCCTTTCATGAGTAGGACCCTGTCATGTCCCAGCTGCCACAGTGGATGTCCCAGCCAGCCAGCACTGGTACTGTGGCCAGTGGTTTTTCCAGACTGCCAGGAGGATGGCAATGTGGCACATCCTGACACAAAGTTGGGAAAGAAAGCCTGCAAGGGATCTAGTCCTATCAGCACCTGTGTACTTTGGTGTCATAGAATTGTCAAATCATAGAATGGTCTGGGTTGGAAGGGATCTTAAAGATACCTAATTCAAACCACCGCCTTCCAGTAGACAAGGTTGCTCAAAGCCACATCCAGCCTGGCCTTCAAACACGTTATTCCACCTGGTGTGTCCCTGGGCACACTCAGGCATCTCTGTAACTCCAGGCCTTGGGTAACAGCAGGGCAGTGAAAGGAACATGACTTGCCTCTCCTATCTGCAGTGCTGAGGATGAGAGGTCACTAACCTTGAAGTGAGGCAGATGTTGGGTTTCTCTTTTCTCAAAGGTGTCTTGCACTGAGAGTCCAATGTTTCTGAGTTAGGGAGGTCTCTCATTTGAGCGAGTGGGAAAGTAAAGAAGGAGCTGTTTGAAATCCTGCACACACTGATCTGTCTCTCTGGATATCTAAAACCCATCAAGGAGGAGCTTTGTCTATGTCAGGACTGGAGGAAATGCTTTCAGCTGAACATAAATAAGAACTAATTTGTTTATCACTTCATGCATAGGTTAAAGGAAGGCAAAAATATAATAGGAAAAAATCTCTGAATGTTAGTATGTAAGGCTTACAGTACTGAAAACATAAACACAGTATTCTAACCCACTGGTTTATTTCACTTAGAGAGCTATGCACTGCAGCAGACAGATGAGAAGAGGCAGCTGGAAGTCTGCTCCACTGAAAGAAATGTGCTCAGTTTTGAATTTTTAAAGAACTTGTATCCTGATAAAAAGTGAACAACATTAGCTGTAGTCACTGTTTTGAAATGGCTGAAGTAACTATGAGTACTTGTTGACTCTGTTTTCTCTGTTTAAGTGGCTTTGGGAGCATTTAAGTAATTTGCTCTCCATAACAATCCAAAGTATACATTATTTTGCAGGATTATATGTAAACCTGTCTAAATACATATACACTTACAAATGTGTGAATATATATACATATTCACACATATATAAACACATACATAAACACATATATTTATTTGTAAGCAAACACACATGCACACATTTATCTGTATAACATAATGGTTTTTGTTCAGAATGTTTTGATGCCCACAGCTTTAACTGTAGACAAATATTTCTAGAGGTAAAACCCTAATGCTTTTCTTTTGATAGCTTCAGCCAAACATTTTATCTTTATTGCCCATCCCTTTTAAGATCGGTGATTTAGATCAAATCCTCTTTAGTTATGACCGAAAGTCAGTGCTAGGGTGCTTCCTGGCAGTGCCTGTAACACAGATTGGTACAGCTGGGGAACAGGAGGCCTCATCACCAATGGTCTTAGCAGACCTAACCTTAGGGCCTTTTTAACAGCACTGTGTTAAAACCCTGGAGGTTAAGGAGAGAGGTGAATGCCATTCCTGGTGAAATGATGACTGCTTTATTGCTCCTCAAAACGCAGCCCATCATGAGCATGGAAGTGTAGGCAGTAGAACAGTTCTGCATTGGCATAAGAGATACTTATCACACATTTATTTGATACTGAACATGTTTTAGAGCATCATGGACACCACAATTTCTGTTTTTTCTAGAGACAAAAAGCCTTACGTTCTGTATCAGCCAATAACATTTATTTCTCTTGGTTCTGTGCAGGGATAACCACCGTGCTGACCATGTCCACCATCATCACTGGGGTCAATGCCTCCATGCCTCGTGTGTCCTACATCAAAGCAGTGGACATTTACCTGTGGGTCAGTTTTGTGTTCGTCTTCCTCTCGGTGTTGGAATACGCGGCTGTGAATTACCTGACCACGGTGCAGGAACGTAAGGAGAGGAAACTCCAGAAGAGGGTGAGAAAAACTTTTCTTCATCTGTTTATTCCACTTTTTTCCTTATGGTTGATCTGGTCTTTACATTGACCAACTTGTGCCTGTTAATGGGAAACCCCTGACAACCATGTGTGTAATTGGCTCTGTTTAGACCGCTCCACCTCAGGCTGAATTGCTAACACCAGAAAAACGGTATTTGATCTAATGGGTCTTCATAGAAACATCAGAGAAGAATGTGATTTGAACTAGGGATGACTGCAATCTGGAACTGTTGCGGGAATGATAAGAGGGGAAAGTATAAAATCTGATACTTCACTTCAGCTGCCACAGTTCCTGTATTTTTAAACTAAAGCTGTTATTTGGACCACATTCCTTTCCTCCCTCTATAGACAGTTTTACTTTGGAAATTGGATTCAATGAATGTAACAGTGGAGGTGTTCTCCATTACCAAGCAGTCAGCCAAGTTTATGCTTGTACTTTTTAGTGCTCTATAAAAGGTCTCATCCTGCATCCCTAGAGGTTTTCAGGACCTGACTAGATACAGTCCTGAGCAGCCTGGCCCTGCTGTGGCAGGACATAGAACCAGAGACCCCCAGAGGTCCTGCCAATCTGAATTATGTCACAGACCTGTAAGCCCTTTTTCTTTGTAGTTAAACAAAACACCATCACCTTCTCAACACTAAGGCATGTGACCACATTTGTTTCAGTCTCCACACACCCAGAACATCACCATATTTTGCAACTTCTTTCTTCCGAGGAGGAACTCTCCAACATTAGTTCACACTGGTCACCTGCTGCCTTTGATTTCTGGATAAATTTGTATCAGCCTTTTGGAAATGCCAATGCTGATATCATCTTTCATACGATTTCAGCATGACATATCTCTCTCTGAACTACTCTGTTGATTTTGCATGTCCTTCTCTTCTTTTTCTTCTTCCTATGGCTTCCTTGAGTACAGCATAGACCACCTAATAGACTAGCACCCTTCCTAGTCGACATCTCATAAAAGATGTAATTGGATATATTTGAAAAGCAATTGAAATAAATTTAACAGACTTTTGTGATAAAATTTTGCCTCTCTCCAAGGCCTTCTCAACAACAGTATGATTCTGGAAAGCTAATTGAATGGGTAACTTAATCTACCTATGCCCCATCCTAGTCCCCACCTGGGGCCCAGCAATTCTCTGCAACATAAGTGAGTCAAGGGTGTCTGACTTGCTGCATGTGAGCAGTTGTCTGTGGCATTTTAGTCAGCCCTGCTCAGACATCCCATGTCCAGAGAAAACAGCGTCTTGACACTTCATGGAAAGTAACAAAAAGCATCCTTGCTAGGTTTGGCTTGCCTAGAATAAACCTGTGTTTTTAAATATGAAAACCCCACTCCTTTCTCTGTACTGGAGGGATGAAATGAGCTTGAGATGGTTTGTTACTCCCTTGCTATGTTTCCAAAAACATTTTCCCACATCCAGTTTGTTATTTATATCATACATCTGCCCTTTATTGAGTCTTGTACATTGAAATCTATATTCAGCAAATGCCTCTTTACTGCACAAGGGAAAGTATTCTATCCAGTCTTCAACATGTGACAATATTAATCCCCAGTGGTAGAAAGCGGAACAGAGATAACAAGTAACATTATTTGAGGAGATTGTGAGAAAATATAGGTGAGTGCTCTTGAAGAAGCAGAAGAGACATTTCTCACTGTAAATTTAGATATTGTCAGCCAATGCTGCTCCTCTATGAAAGACCGAAGAAGTCCTAATATGAATATGAGAAGAACTCTCTTATATCTGCATTAAGAAATTAAATGTACCTGGGACAAACCTTCTCTCTCTCTTGATCAGAGGAATTGCTGTGAAATGCCTATGGCAAATGATCCATGCTTATTCCCAAAACATGTATGGGAACTTTTCAGTGCTTGTTTGGTGGGACAAAATTCAGCCCAGAGACTTTTCTGACTCTCTAATAGTATTGTCAGCTGAGTTCCCATGTCCAAGAAGGCTCTTTGGCAGTCTTTGAATTAGTATTGTAGGCATAGACTAAAGTTGCTGGGTGGTGAAATTCCGTAGCATATCTCTGCATCTGCGTGCCTATTTGAGGATGACTGTAAGTCTAGATTCTGTGGGTTTCTAGCATGTTAGGCCACCTTGTCCCTAGAGGTGGCTGTCACCACTTGTACATGAAGCCATGGGAAACATAACTTGATCTGGGGGCTGACAGCAAATCTGCAGAATTATTTGCTGAGTCCTGCAGCAATTAGCTTATTGTCATGAAGTGCTGTCCCTTACACACACACACACCATCTCCTGGACTTGTCATCAGCTGATGTTTTATTGTGGTTTTGGGTTTTTTTTTCCGAAGTGCTTCTGCTTAGAATAAACTATTTCTTAAAACCCAACTGATGTTCAGGTGTACCCATGATGTGCTCAAAATGGTGAAGTAAGTGGGCTACTAACTTGTCATGTTTTTCTGAACATAATCTGCTGGTATCAGCTGCTTATGACAAGAACACAGAAAACAATCCCCAAGTTGATTTTAAGGTTTTCGGTAAGCAATGCGGGCTGTTGGTTGTGTAATTTGAAGAAAAAACATTGATCACAGGGTTTCCCAGTGGCATCCTGAATGTTACATATTCATGTATATATACATTTATTATCATAGAAATGTTATAATGGGTGTATGATAGATGTATATAAAATCAGTCTGGAGAAAGCAAAGCAGCAGCAATTACTGAGTGTTATGTACAGGATAGGATCAAGGAGGAGTCCGTGTAATTGTCAGGCAATGGTTCAAGAGACTGGGGAAATCACTGCTGTGAATGTTTTTGGGGGAGCCAAACAGAAATGGAACAAAAAGGGGCAAATTTCAGAAAATAGCTCCATTAGTAACATCAACGTTTTTACACAGTTAATATTAACATTACTTATTTATATGTTCTGATAAATACATTTCTATGTATATATATTTAATTATTTTAGCTGAACATATCCTTAAAAACAAACCTTTGGAAAAGCCATGTATCAAAGTTGGTGGAGGAGGGAATTGAGTTCAAAGTACTATTGGGTAAGGAAATTGGTCTGTGTGGAATCAGAGGCAGGAACTCCAAGCATAAAGAAATTTGGGAGTCCATTTTTGTTGCATACAAATACATAATCCATATTGCTGGAACAGGAAAACTGCAGATTTTAAGAGTAGAAGACAACATTTACCATTCAAAATTCTACCTTTATTCATTGGCGGTTTTTAGACATGTGGAATGCTGCTGATGCTGCTAAAGTCAGTGCAAGTTTTGACATTAACTTCAACAGAGCTGGCATTTTACACTTGGCTTTTAGCAAGTCATCTCCTTGGTTTAAAATCAGATTTAGAATGAAAACATGTATCTGTGAAACCAGAACTTCACCCTTTCCTTTCCAAAACATGTACTGGATAAGCCATTTCCACAGATACTGTATTTGAATATTTATAAACACAAAGACTGAAAAATAAGGAATCTCAAGACAGCAATGCTGAGCAAGAACTAGCTAAGAACATTTTTTGCTTAGATTATTTGTCTGCTAAAGGGTTTTTCTAATATTTTCTGAAGCTGCTTGTGCACATAGTGGGGCTAAACCCAATCTCTTACTTGTGGAACACAAGCGAAAAACCAAAGTGACTTTCTTGTTCAAAGAGAAACAATACCTCAGCTAAAATTTCAAGCTTAAGTGTTTACAAGCTGTCTTTTAATAGAAAGACTGCCTTTCTGTTGCTCATGAGATCTTCCAGTGTTCAGCCATGTTTCTTGTTTGTGTTTCTAGTTTTCATGTACATGTGGAATACCTCACTCGAAAACTATGATGCTGGATGGAAACTACAGTGAATCCGATGCCAACAGCCTGGCAGGATATACAAGAAACCAGATGGTACCAGAAGAAGAAAAACAAGAAAAGATAGTTGTGCATTTAGCTATGAGCAATGAATCTAATTCACCAAGGAAGAGAGGCCTGAAGGGTCACGTGGGCTTGCGTATCATCCAGAACACTCATGCAATTGATAAGTACTCAAGATTAATATTCCCAGGCACCTATATATTTTTTAATTTGATATATTGGTCTGTCTTTAGCTAAGCTTGCTGGCTTAACTGAATCAGAAGACATTTACAAAACCCTCTTTTGTTTGTACTTTTTCAGCCTAATCTGGACGCAAGGCCAGAAAACTGAATATTTTATTGCTTCTTTGAAGGGTAAAGGGAAGGACTCCAGGAGGCAACTCCATGCACAGGCATCGTGGAGGAACCTGCTGTGCTGGTTGATTTTCAACCCACACCCCAGCTCTCATTTGCTTTATGACACATGCAATTTCTCATACTTGAAAAATATGTGCTCACCTTACACCCCAAAAGGTGCTGTATGCTCATTTGGGGCTGGCCATGCTGGTGGTGCCTGCTGTGCAATGGACAACTAGAAACAGTGCTCATGTGAGCTGTAAGGAATTAGATAAATGCAACTTGCCAGGGAAGGTGTGGACAGTGCAACTCCTGTAAGGGAACTGAAGGAAGCCTTTTCTTTTCAAAATCTCTGCTTTTGAGCAAATTCTTGTATTTCTCTTTGGCATGTTAGCATTGTATTTTTTTCAGTTGTTTCATGAAGAATGTCTCTTTTCAGGGTTCAGACTGATTTCTCTGGATAGGACCTTCATCAATGCCATTAGGGCAGCTGACTGGCCAGGATCAGCTGGACTGGTTACAGGGTGCAGATGGTTTGAATCAGTGATAAGATTGTAAGTGAGGAGTGATAATGAAGCAAAGCTAAGAAGCCCACAGACTCACAGAAGATGGCTCCCAGGGTTCATGGGTAATGAAAAGAGGGAGGTCTAGGCGTGTGTTCTCCATATAAATTGAGCACAGTGCAAGATATGTAGCACCTACACTGTAAAAAGAGAGGGAGGTGATGCACAGCATGCACAGTGAGCACATGGTGAATGGGCAATGCCCCGGGACCACCGCTTTCTCTCTCCAGAAACAGAAAACAGTGTTGAGGGCAGCACACACGGCTTTCAAGGGTTTTTCTCACTCCTGTGAGTAAAGCACAGCCCACAGACAAACTGTGTATCCTAATGTGCCTCTCCCAGTCAATACAACGCCCTTCTGTTCAGGCATGTGGGATGAAAAAGGAGACGTGTCTGCCAGAACCTCTGTGCAGAAACAGAGGTATGGCAGAGACTAAATGGCCAAGAATAATACTGTGGGGTCCAGGGTTGATGTGATGTAAGTCCTTTGAAGCTGTTGCAGAGCAGTGTAACAGACTTATGTGCTTAGCAGTTCTTTTCTCATCAGTCAATACTTTGCTAACAATGCTGACAGCAAACCCCAAATGTAGAAATATGATAGCAAGGAGACAACAACATCTAGGTTTGTGTACTCCTTATTTTCAGAAAACACAATGACTTTGTGGCTGTGTTGGAGATTAGGTACATCAAAACATTTGTTTACCAAGCTGAAACTGAGCAGTGGAGGCAGAATGAGTAACATGAAGAGCCAGAACTGAGGTTAGAGTAAAGAAGAAGCAAACAACAGTACTAATTCAACCATAACTATTTGTCAGCATGTGAAACTTTTTGTTTACTGTAGCAGTAATTCTTATGTCCTGAATCTCAAGGGATGTAAAAGGTGGCAGAGAATTGTCAACAGTATTGTTGGCTGTCAACAATACCCAGGTTTTCTCTCGTTTCTCACATTACTGGCTGAGTCAAGCTGATGGTGGCACTGATTTACCCAAAACAAAATTAATGAGAGAAACTAAAATTAACAACTGTGTTCACCTTTCATCAGCCACGTTAATTACTGACATGAATGGTCATGAAAGTGAGCAAATACATCGCTGAAGTTGCTGGTAAAAAGAGGAGCCATGGAAAGACATGGAAGTGTCTGAGAGGATGGGTAGCCCTGTACTCCCCCCTGCCACTTGTCTCCTGAGCCATAAGGTCAGTGCATTTACCACCCACCACTTCTGGAACTGAAACCTGGATACTTCTCACATTGACAGGTGGAGATCATGACAAGAATGATGCAAAAAATATTGAAGAAATAAACCACTCATTTTTTTGGGAGGTTAAATGTTGACTATTCCAGTGCATTTTTCAGCATTAGCATTTTTGAGTGTAAAACAGGAGCCAATGCCCCAGCTGGAAGCAGGACAGTGCAGCAAGGGGATCTTTGCTGAGGGAAGGCAGCATAACTGCACCACAAAGTCATCAGAGAGCACAGGGAGTGAGAAACTTGGTTGCTGTGCCCCCCTGTTTTGCCAGTCTTTCTGTGTTGCCCATGGCACATGCCATTTAACCTCTCAGTGCCTTGTCTCCTCCATCTAGAAAGCGAGGAGCAGTAACACTTTCCTACCTCATAAGGTGCCAAGGGGCTTAACTCGCTCAGCTAGCACATGTGTGGGGCACGGCTATGATTTCTGAACAGGTCACCCAGTGGGAATCTGATTTTGTCTTAGTTACAAGTGAGTTCTTCAAGTGCACCCTCTGAATCAGTCCAGGTGGAAGAAAGCAGGTGTCTCCCCTGCCTTATAATGCTATTATAACTCCCCTGCATTATAATGGTACTAAACCAGGGATAAACGTAGCCAAACAGCCACAATATGAGTGCTACCAGTGAATAATGCCTCCTGGCATACAAAAACCAGGAAGTCTTAGTGCTTTACTTTGCCATTTGTTTTTATTACACCTCCTGTTCCCTTAGAGGTTATGACAAAGGTGTCCTTTAGATCCTGTAGTTTAAATGTCTAGTAAGCATCTTTTGGAGAGGATACTTTACTGCTATTTTACTTGCATGTGTACATACATGATAGAGATTATGTCTGGTTTTGCCAGACAAAATTATACAGCCTATAAAACCATCAAGAGGGTATTTTTCCTTTAAAGCAAAAAAAATCTGTCCTCTAACTTAGACACAACTTACACTTATTATTCATTAAAAAAATAGATGAAAAGTATAAATGCAAACAAAGCTGAGACTTCTCCTTCAGGCAGCATTATGAATTGTATTTTTCTGCTTATTTTCTGACTAGGCACGGAGGTAGAACAAATATTTGAAGTGTGGCATTGACAATATATCTCACCTTTGATTTCCTCTGGATTGCAAGAAACTCCATGAGCACTGTCTGACTTCCAGTTGCAAGATCCAAACAATGTTTTGAGAAATAGTGCCTGAAGCTGGGCTCTGGATACTGTTTGATGGATACAACCCAATTTTGTAAAGCACTGAGCATCTGGATAGTGAATCTACTGAAGGACAGGATTTTCAGAAGTGCACAGGAGATTTGAGCAAATTGGGGTCACTGATGAATATGCCTTCTCTGGACAACCCTGTCCAATCGTGAAGAGAGGCAATGTCAGCTCTGCTCATTCTTCGTCTGGCTGCATTGTACTTTTACTTACTTCTAACCAAAGCATGTCTCTGAAAAACAGTAACTATATAGATATGTACACATATGTATAATGTATATGCAGGTGTAATGTATAACAAAGGAAGACACTGGGACGTGTACCTATGTTAAATAGTGTTCATATGTGAAATTGTAATATTGTATATAAATTACCATTTATTATGCCCAGAAAATTTACTTTCCATGTTGAATGGAAAAAAGGGTCTTATCGCCAGCCAAGGGCCAAGAAATGATGTATTGGCAAAAAATATGAGTTCGCTCACATTTTCCTTCTGAAAAAGGAGGTGTTGAGAAGAATGCAAGAAATGCTGATGCTAAATTTGTACAACGGGTGCAATCGACTGTGCTAATTGCTGTAATCAAACCTAGTAATAAAATAACAGATGGAAAGGGTGGAAAAGAATCCACGTAATGGTGTGAACTTAAAATTGTGATTTTAATTTTGTTTGTATATTTGAATAAGCACCTTGTTTGTAATTAAGTTAAAAGCATCTCTAAAGGTGGAAGAAATGTAGGGGAAGCATGCAAGTACTTTGAAGTATGCAAAACTCCTTGGGTAAAAGGAGCTGTTAATTACAGATATGAACTACGGAGACCTTTTGTGAAGACTGCAGCCCACAACAGAAGAAATTTTAATAATTGCTTTACAATTAATGGCACATTCTCAAAAGCCCAAATGACAGGTATATATCTCAATCTCCATTTGACTACAAATGAGAACTTGTAGTTTAATTCCTCCTCTGTGCCTTTGAAAATACTGTCTCCACACTTCTCGATGAAAGATAAAACCTCTCTGAGGTCCCATCTGCCCGATCTCAGCTATTATCCCTAATGCAGACAGTGGAGCTAAAGTAAATGTGCACGGGTGAGGCTCAGTAATGGCTGTTGTCTGTCAAATTTCCACAATGGAGAGATTACAGCAAGGTACAGTCTAACTAAGTGAGATACTGCCCTGCTGAAATTTAAAGAGCAGGAAAATCTATTTAAAAAACAGCAAGAATTTAGCACTATTAAAATTAAAATGTAATCCAGTCTCACACTAAGCTGATTAATGCCTTTGCAAATATGACATTTGAAATAATATATCAGGGTCATTACTTTCCTGGTCAGAGGAATTATCATTTCAGATGAAGCGAGAAGAGTGGGGAGAGAAACCATGCATGAACAGGGGCAAGGTGCTGCTCTTGGCATCCAGTTCTTGCAGCAGGACAGGGGTGACTGCCACACTGAGCAGAGCTTGTTGTGGAGACAAGAATCAGAGGATCCAACTTTCCCAAGGTGTTCGGTGCCAGGGAATCATGTGGCATTCCTTGATTTGGGCAAGAAAATGTTACCCTCTGCCAGAAGTGGTGGGATCCCCACCAGCCATAGGGTAATGATGAGAGATGGTGCAATGCAGGTGATACAGCCATTTAGGCCAGACATTTGGGTTCAGTTCTGGCCATGTGTGTCATTAGCCAGGGTTTCACGTGGGAGCCACATGCCTGTGGCAGCCTCAGGCAGAGTCCCCTACACACCAACACAAAGAGATTTTCACAGCTCCCAGGTGTACCCCCATCCCTTAGCTCATCCTGCCAGCCCCACAGGAATGGGGGCTACCTCATCAGCATGCCACAAAATGTGTCCCTCAGCCCTCCCTTTGCAAGGTACTTGGGAAACAGGACAGCCCTGCTTTGCCTACTCCTCAGAGCAAGCAGCAAAACCCTTAGCAGATAATTTGATGCCTGATTTTCAATATTTTTCTCCTTTTGAGAAAATGCTGAGAACTCCTTTGGGACAGTTGTCCAAACTGTACTTCTTCCACAAGTCTTTTAGGGGATCTCTGAGTGTGGATGTATGACTAGCAACCATAGAATTAGCTTAGGAAAAGTGCCTGGCAACTGAACCCGTGCAAAATGCATATAAATGATGTGGGGGAAAGAAAAGGAAAGATTTTACTGCTCTACTTGTCACGCAGATTTATAAAAGAAAATTGTATGTTTAGCTTAGAGGGAATTCAGAAAGGGAAATGAAAGGACAAGTTAATTGTAACGACAGTTTGAATTACTTGAACAAATATATTTTGGGAAATGGGACAGAACATTAGAGCTGTAAAACTCTCTAGCCTCCTGGCTCTTTCCATTTTATCTGGATTTTTATTGGGATTCATATTCATTTCAACCATGAAATTTTAAACCTTTCTTATTAAGGTGCATAATGACCACATTTTTATAGGTACAGTCATGAGGAGACCTTCAGTGCTGTGCACAGACTGTAATTGCAGCAGCCTCCAAGTAAAATTACTGCTCTTTTTGCTCCTAGAGTTTCAGAAGAGCTGCCACTCCACAAAATAGGAAAGGCAGAGTTATTCAGCTGCTGGGCAGGGAGACAAAACCGTATAATTTATACCAGATAGAAAGCTTGACATCTAACACATATTGTTGCATGCTCAGGTGTGGTGCCGAGTGGGACTTTGTAAGACTACCTGAGGAGGAAGGGAAACTGCCATTTGGGCCAGATCTGGAGACAGCTAACCACCTTGAGTGGTCATCACTCTTAACCACAACCCTCTGCTGCTGTCATGGATGCAAACTGCCACCCTGGGGAAGGTGGCAAAGGATCTTTCCTCATGGCTTGGGCCATGTTCCATGCCTCTATGACATACTTTCTTTATGGGAACAGTGACCCCCTGCCCCAAAGGGCTCTGATCTGGCCCCGGAATGGCACACTGAGGGAAGCACTTCTCTTACACTGGGGCTGGGATGGGTGCTCTCCATGTGTGTTTCATCCATGAGGGAAGTTGGTGCTCTGGTCTGAAGAGGTGGTTTGCAGGATTTTCTTGTCAGATTCCTTCCACATCAGACCTGCCTTTCATCCCAATGGTGATCTAGGAGAGGAGGAGGAGGAGCCCTTGCTTCAAAGGACTCTTCTGCTTGGAGAAGGGCTGGTGTATGGCACAGAAGGCAAAGGAAAGGATTGAAATGGGAGGCCCTGCTGATTACTTGGAATCAAATGGTCTTCCCAGGACATGAAAGCTATGTGACTCAATTTTGAACTGAGCTGCTAAATGAAAATGATACTGGCTGAGCTGCTGAGAACCTTCCCCACCACTCACACGGTAAGGCTGGGGCAGGAGCAGTGTGTGTGTCATTCTGTACCTCATTAACACATAAGAGAAGGCCTGGGGCCTGGCAGTGATGCTGCCTGGTGATGATGGTACCCATCAGTGATGCTGCCCAGGAGAAATGCTGCCCATCACGTTCCCCTCCCCAAGTTCAGCCTCCCACAGAAGGCCTCTCCCCATCTCCTGCTCACCCTCATGCAGATGCAGCCATGCAATGATTAGCAGGACATGGCTTCCTTTATTTCAAAGGAGGGAAAAGTAGGGAAAGAGGCAAGATGACGGAAAAAGTCCCCCAAAAATGAAAGTATTTTTGTGGCCATGCCAAACGCAGTGTTTTACCAAGCCATTGCTTTTCACTTCTTCTTTCCTTTACTCGTGGCTATAATGTTTATGCTTTCTCTTCCTTAGTTCTCTAGCAGCTGATGTAAACATTACAGCATGCCAGGGTTCTTCCCCCATCTCAGCTGGTGACAAAAGCCATGAAAACAAGTAACTAACAGCTCTAGTGCAAACCACCTTTATGCTGGTGCTCTGCCAAAGGAAGGAAACATCAAGGCTGCTTTACAAGTAGAAACGCTGTCTGTAACATGTTTCCTTGCCATGTGAATCCAATAAACCAGCTAGCTGAAGCAGTTCAGTTGGGAAGAGGTAAAACAGCCTGGTATAAATAAAAAAAAAATAAAAGTTTGATTTCACAGAGGAGGAAGCAGCTTCAGAAAGAAACCTGAGGCTTACCCTCACTTCAGGCATCAGTCACTTCAGGACATCAGGAATCACCCAGCAACAAGCTGATGGCAGTCACAGAAGACAGAAAGAGATTGAAAAATCTTTCTCGAGTGCGGAGAGGGTAAAGCTGCTGAGCTGGGTCCTTGAGCTGAGTGCTTGAGCAGAGGGCACACACATGGCACAAGGGCTCAGTGTGTGCTGGGTCTGTGAGGCAGAGCAGTGAGGCTCAGCCCAGCTCCAGCACTGACACCTTTCTGGCCCAAGAGTGGTAATCTTGGGGCACATCCCCACCCCCAGGATGAGGCTGCCATGCCTAGTGCTGCCACAACGGGCAGGCGAATTGGGCCTGGCAGAGCCACAGGAAGACCAGGCAGGCAATGCTTTTGTGCCTGAGGGCATCATTGAACGCATTTAAACCATTTTGGGCAGGTGCTTGTGCAGACTGCTCTTAAAAACCTGCAGTCCCACAACCTCCCCCAGGGAGTTTTTACCAGTGGTTAACCAGCCTTAAAATTCAAAAGAGTTTACCAGTATCCAGGCTGAATCTCCCTTGCTGGGTCTGTTATGCCATGTGTGTATGAAGGAATGCTTATGTTCCTAAGTTTGTGCAGATATATCTCAGGTTACTCTGCTCTTCGCTTCTCCGGACTAGGTGACCTCCACTTTGTCTGTGACCCTCCTCAGAGCCCCCCAGTTTATTTACAAAAAGATCTCACAGCAACCTTACTGCAATCACAGAATGGTTTGGGTTGGAAGGTACCTTAAAGACCATCCAGTCCAACCCTCCTATTGTAGGCAGGGACACCTTCCACTTGACCAGGTTGCTCAAAGTCCCATCCAACCTGGCCTTGAACATTTCCAGGGCTGGGGCATTCACAGCTTCTCTGGGCAACCTGTTGCAGTGTCTCACCACTCTCTCAGTAAAGAACTTCTTTCTGAAGTCTAAACTAAATCTATCCTCTTTTAGTTTAAAACTATTCCCCCTTTTCCTATCACTATCAAGCCATACAATCCCTACTTGCCCTCATGATTTCCTTCTGCAAAAGAAGTGGCATGATTTGAGGTTGGAAGTTGATTTTTTTGTTGTTGTTTTTTGTTTGTTTGTTTGTTTGTTTTGGGGTTTTTGTGTATATATTTTTCAGTTATTTCATTAAATGTTTCATAGACTGCACAGGGGCTTGTAACTCTGTCATGAACAACAGCCCCAACTTTTCCATAACACCTTCCAAGATCACCTTAGCCCAGATTTACAAAAATCCAACGAGGTAGAATAAACCTTTCTCCCAATTTAATCACCAGTGAACTCATGCATTCCACACATAGAAGGGCTTTTCCATGCCTACAGCATTTCTGCAAACTTTGGTTCCTTCCCTGGTGGCAAATAATACCCCCAGTATAATCCAAAGCCGGACTGTCACAGACAGGTCTGTTTTATCAGCTCACCTCTCCAGTGGGGAGGCTTTATTGAGCTGAGGCTACATCCCACAGCCAGGCAGCAGAGAGGCAGGAGGAAGGTTGAGCCCCTGCCCTGCCCGGCTGCCCTCGCTCCCCTGCACCAGCACATGTGTGGCCAGGCAGGCGGAAAGCTGGGCCATGTGAATGCCTGGGATAAGTGCATTTTCATATTACATCTAATGTAATAAGTCAGTTAAACGCCCTAGTCCGGGGAGGGCAGCATGTTAATAAATGGTCGTTACCAGCAGTTGACAGTTGGTTAGCACAGATTAATTCCTAATGAAGAAAAAAACTCTTTATGTAATGTAATGCTTCTGGCTGGGGATCAAGGGTTGCAATCATCCACCCACAACAGACCTTTAAATCCGGCTTTGTTCCACTGCGGGAAAAATAGAACAAAAAAAAATCTGCTATTTTTTAAAGGTTATGATTCAGCCAGCGTCACTCAGATCCTAATTCCAGGAGCATTGAGCTTGTTTCCTAAAGAGTACAATATGTTGCACCGTAGGCTGGTGATGGAGATGTGGCAGTGGAAGTGGTGTGAGGCAGAAGCTGGGCACTGTGCAGACCCTGCACCCCAGGGATGCAGGAGATGGCCTTGTGCAGTCCAGGCACACCAGGACTCTCACATCTGATGCCGACTGCCTGACCTTGGTACTGGGTGTCTGGGTTGCAGGGAGTTGTCCTGGGAAGGTGCAAGGAGCAGGGATGCAGCTCTACTTAGGCTGTGATTTCATGTGAGGCTGGGGTATGCAGCCCTCACTTTCCATCAGCCAGGAGGAAATCGGCTGTGAAAAGCAGGAGGTCAAACCCAGCTTAAGCAGCAGGGGGTTTGGCAGAGTACTGCACAGCTGCCTGGATCCCAGCAGCCAGTGTTGTGGTGGATGCACACACACGGACTTTCACCCTCACAGCCATCAGGAGGCTCCCGGGATCTTTATCTCCACTTGCAAGAAAGCAAGGCATTCCACACTGACTCACTGACTTTCCTCTCTCTCCCTTAAGACATTCCCTGAGATGAGGCCTTAGAAGCTGGTTCCTGCGCTCCTCTGCAGGTGACACCATCTCTCCCGGCTGTGCCAATGTCACCCTTGCAGAAGGAAGTTACAGAGACACTTGCACCCCACCCCAGCAGAGTGTCTGAGATATTCTCCCAAAGTCGTGTGACCAAAACCAAAACTCACTGGAAAGTTAAATCCACTGGAATATCAATAAAGAGTGTCAACAAATACCAGTGAAAAAGAAAAATCATTATAGTTATCCCGTGACCTAAGGATACAGATATAATAAAACTGTTTCACATGCAGGAAGGTGATTTGTATTTGTGAGGATTGGTTTTGAACAGGCCTAGTTTTACTCGTCACCTGATAGAAATCTTCCTACTGATTTCCTGATGATTTTACAGGAAATATTTGGAAGGAATTTCACAATAATGCTTTAAAGGAAGAATTGTTCCACTTCAGCGTTTTATGGACTTACTCAAAATAAATGCACACAAAGCAGAAGTCCCACAAGCTCTGACACATGACTAGAAGGCAAAGGAGACCTGTACCTCCCGAGCAGCACGGCTGCCCAGCAGGTAAAATGGGAGCTCTCAAACACTGGGGTTTTCTTTCATCTCCTTTCCATTTCACCTTGCTTTTCTGCAATGATGCCAAGCTGTGGAAAGCAGATTAAATCTGTAAGAAGTGTGAGAACAAAGTAGGTTCTGTGCAGGCAAAGGACTTCAAACAGGGAGAGAGGCTGGTGGTAGAGATACTGTCATAGGCAGAGACTTCAAAAGAGGCGCAGCAGGTGATTAAATCTGCAGCTGATCGGTGCGGCCGGAGCACGGTGCACAGGCGGTGTGGGCACAGCTGAACTCTGCAGATTGCTGCTTAAATGGTTCCTGGGAGCTTTTGCCATTTACATACACTGGTGTTAAGGGGAACTGGAAGAGCCCTGTGCTCATGTTTGGGAGTGTGGTGTTGTCCCTATGGTCTTCCCATCTCCCTGGCTCCCAAGAATGGGAAAGCAGGGGCTCCACCACTGAGGGGTTGTGCTTCCAATGCAACTGCCTGGCCAGCATCGCCCCCAGACCTCTCCACAACTTAAACTAGCCACTGTGGCAGATGAGAGTCATTAAGAGAAACACCAGGGACTACTGCCCAGGGAATATGTGTCCTGAAGACCCTGACAGCCAAAGGTCTGTCAGGTGAGAGTACTTGTGTAGAAACGAGGCTTCCCAGCAGGCTGCCATGCAAGCATTGGGGGTTGGGTACTAATGTGAGCAGAGAAAGTGGTCATCACTCCCTCTCTGAGCCTTTTTCACACATCATTTTTTACCACTGAAGTCCCTGAGCAGCTTTATGCTCCTGAGCACAAAGCAAAATCCAACTACTTTTTACTTATGGAAGACTCTGCATGTGTTGTAATGGAAATTACAGGCCGCATTTATAACCAACAGAAAAATTTGTTACACCAATACAAAGTGAGCAACAAGATGAAAACATCCAATTATTGACATCAGAGAGGAAACAGCCCCATTAGATCATTTTAATCACCTCTCAAAAATGCTGAATGTTTTCTAATACTTTGTCTGGGCTGTGAAAGAAGTTACTGTTAAAGGGATGCCAGTCTGGAGATTGGTAATGGGTTTTTTGGCTCTTGCATACTGGACAATGTCATTAATCCCAAATGGAGAGATAAGCTTTTCCAAGTGTTGCCATAAGCCTTAATATAGTTGTAGATTTTAATATATTTTTATATAGTTTTATAGTCCTTTGCATTTGAAAAATAGCTTATAACCCCTGTACCAAATACTTAAGCTAGATTTTAACCTCTGTGTCATGTATTTGAAGCCTGTTTTTGTGCTAAGGGGGAGATATTAGGCTGTATTCAGATAGCTATTATAACATGTTATAGTCAAAATACAATATTGTTTAGTCGTAGTATAAAGAGAGGGTTAGAGGGTGCTGGAAGAACTCCAAGTAGAAGACGTAATGCAATGAAAAAGAGGGTGGGGGGAGGAAGGAGTGGTCTTGGGACCACTGCCTTAATTCTAAGGGGATGGTTAATTCTAGGGGGATGGTTTGAGATAGTTTGTAGGATGGGTTAGTTAGACATTGGGTGTATTTTCTAGATAGGGAAATTAAGAAAGATCATTAATTTGTAGAATTCTGTGTTGCCGGGGCACATGTGTCATTGTATGCTAAAAGCTTTTAGCCGAACTTTAGTAAAGGATCATTCTCTGCCTTACTCTGTCATGGAAGTTTTCTTCCTAGGAATTCCAGGCAACACAAGAAGCTACAGAAACCATGTGCAAAAGCCATGTGCACACTAATAACAACCGTTTTTTTCTATTTCCTCCCTCATTAGAGAAAGACAGAAGAGAACAGACAACATTTTGCAGCAGTCCCAATATATTCTTGGGATTTTGGGTTTTAAAAGAATGAAGTCTTAACGAAAAGTTCACCAACATTTTGTGTCTCAAAACGTGCTGTTTTAGAAATGTTTGCTTTGTAATTTTTCTGGATTTGTTTTATTTCTTTGCTCAGCCTTACTATTAAAAAAGGTAGGGAAATTAAGGAAGTGAACAGAAGGAAAAAGTCTGAAAATCTTTCTAGGAAAAAGCTTGAAAAGGAATAATTAATTGAGAGGGGAAGATGATTTCTTTCTCTCTATTTTTATCTTTTTTATTTTAATGCTGGAGAAGCAACATTCTCAGGGCTCAGCTCTGGGTGGTGGCACAGAACACTGTGTACTGACCATGTGATGTTTTCTCATACATAATATGCTTTATATATTCTGCACAAAATTGATCCTTTGTATTTCTGGACAAGATTTCTGATTTTCCTGTACTATTTCTGGGCTGACATCAGCCCACTGTGCTGCAAAGCCATAAACTTGCTACTACACATGCTAATAGTCTGCTTTTTGGGTCCTTGCCCAGAGTATCTCAAACCACTGCCTCCTCTTCTATTAGCTCTGGATTTCTCTCTGAAAAAATTACATTATTTTCCTTTAAAGATAAACCATTCAAATGCTATTAGTATCAAACCTCCAATAACAAATTCGCTGCTGCCAGAAGTGGAATGGAAAGGATTCAGCCTAAGAAATCAGAGCCTGATTTCAGGTGCCTGAGAGGTCAGTGAAACTGTCATTCCAGCCAAAGCCATAAACAAATGTACTAATGCCAGGCAGCTTTCTAGATATAGCAGATGAGACTTTTTTGAAGAGGAAGTGGGGAAAAGGGGATAGGTATATTTTATTTTGGATGTTTTTGCATCTTTGGGTGAGTTTTACCACCCATGGGAAACACAGCTGGCTCCCCTGAAGTCTCCAGTTACCATGCATTACAGAAGCACAGAATGTGCTGAGTTGGAAGGGACCCACAAGGATCATCGAGTCCAATCCTTAGCCCTGCACAGAGTCACACCAGGTGCCTGAGAGTATCATCCAAACACTTCTTGAACTCTGTCAGGCTTGGTGCTGAGACCACTTCCCTGGGGATCCTGTGCCAGTGCCCAACCACCCTCTGGGGGAAGAACCTCTTTCTAATATCCAACCTAAACCTCCCCTGACACAAATTCAGGCCATTCCCTCGGGTCCTGTCACTGGTCATGAGAGTGATGAGATCAGTGCCTGACCCTTCTCTTCCCCTCACAAGGAAGTTGTAACTGCAATGAGGTCTCCCCTCAGTCTCCTCTTCTTCAGGCTGAACAGATCAAGTGCCCTCGGCTGCTCCTCATACGGCTTCCCCTCAAGGCTCTTCACCATCTTCACTGCCTTCCTTTGGACACTTTCTAATGGCTTAATACCTTTCTTATATTGTGGCACCCAAAGCTGCCCACAATACCCAAGGTGAGGCTGCCCCAGTGCAGGGCAGAGCGGGACAATCCACTCCCTTGCCCGGCTGGTGATGCTGTGCCTGATGCCCCCCAGGACAGGGTTGGCCCTCCTGGCTGCCAGGGCACTGCTGACTCAGATTCAACTTGCCATCAACCAGGACTCCCAGGGCCCTTTCCATGGCACTGCTTTCCAGCATCTCATTCCCCAACCTGTATGAACACCCAGGGTTGCCCCATCCCAAGTGCAGAATCCAGCACTTCCCCCTGTTGAACTTCATATGATTGGTTCATATTGCTCAGTCCTCTAATTTGTCCAGCTCTCTCTGCAGGGCCTCCCTACCTTCCAGGGAATCAACAGCTCCTCCCAGTTTTGTGTCATCTGCAAACTTGCTCAGTATCCCTTCCAGGTCTGCATCTGAGTAATTTATGGACATGTTAAAGAGCACAGGGCCCCAGGATAGAGCCCTGCAGAACCCCACTAGTGACAGGTCACCAGTCTCATGTTACACCATTCACTACTGCTCTCTGTGATCAACCCGTGAGCCAATTGCTCACCCACCACATGGTGTGTTTATCCAGGTGTTCTGGGCATTTTGTCCAGAAGGATGCTGTGAGAGACAGCATCAAAAGCTTTACTGAAATCTGAAAAGATTGCAATCACCTGGCTTGCCTTGATCTCCTAGGTGGGTTACCTTGTCATAAAAGGAATTTAGGTTGGATAAGCAGGACTTTTCTCTCATGAAGCCATCCTGGCTGTGACCAATGACAACATTGTCTTTCAGGTGTTTTTGAATACTTCCCACGATAATCTTCTCCAAACTTTAGCAACCCGGATTTTTTTCACACTTCCCTCACTCTGGGCAGTGAGGGGCCTCCCCAGTCCTCTCCCTTCCTCAGAGGGTAAAAGGAAGGCAGCGTTTCCTTCCAGATACAAATGCACATCTGCATATAGCCTTTTTCATGCTGGGGTAAACTCCCCTGATACACCAAACTGCATAAGAAGGACCTTCTCCCTGATCCACTCTGCCCCTGGGCCATGATGCTGGGCTTCACAGTGTGGTCATTCCTGCCAGTTCCTCATCTGCTGGGAAATGTCATGTCAGGCAGCTCGGAAAAGTAGCTGTGGAGCTGCTTGTCTCCAGCAGGTGGGAGCCTGCCTGCACTGCTGCTGCCTGCTTGCAGTGCTTTATGCCTGCTCTGCTGCCCACACGGCTGCTTATTACCACTGCCCACCACACCGCTTGCCTGCCTGGATGGCTGCCTCCCCTACAGTCCTCATCACTGCCTGCCTGCACTGCGCAGCACCACAGCCCCAGCCACTGCCTGCCCCACTGTTGCCTGGTCCCCTCTGCTTCCCATGGCCCTGCCTGTCCCACTGCCCACATTGCTCTCCAAGAGACAGAGACCCATCCTGTGTCGGTGTCACTTCCCAGTGCAGCTGCCTATTGCACCACTTGAGCCTCTGGCAAACAAAAAATCCCAAGCTGGTATTCCAAATGGAAAAGCACATGAAAAATAGAGTAAACAATAACAAAAGTTCCCCCTTTCTTTTCCTTATCCTCTATGTTGCTGCACCCCAAAGGAAATAAAAATTGGACATGATCCTGTTCCCCTGGCTGCAATTACAGGACCAGCCACAGACACAGTGCTAGGTGTAAGGCCCACCTCCCATCCTGTCTCATCCCCAAAGGTTCCCAAGGCCAGTCCCAAGTGGGACACAAGCAAACGGCACTGGTGGCAGAATTGGGGCAGCCACAATGTGGACACATGTCCTGGGGACAGGCCTTGTCTCTGCTTACCTTGGCTTGAATGTGCAATGAAATGAGAGCATTAGCTTGAACTGGGAAGGGAAGGTGCTGGCTATGAGAGGCTAAAGAAGACACATGCAGTAAAAGGACAAATGTGCAGAAAATGATGTGAGAAACCAAAATGGTCATACAAAAAACTGTATTAATTGTGTTTGTACTTTTGTCAAGGCTTTCCTCTTTTATGGGTCTGTCTAATGCATTTTAAACTCTACCAGTCTGCTAGTGTGCTTGAAACGAAGTGCACATCCAATTTTCTCTATTTTATCTGTAAATAGAACCATGTAAAATAAATGCTGCCTCTTCTATCTGTTCCCCCTCAATGAGTTGCTAAGACCTTTCTGATAGATCTTTTGTGCCCTGGCCCCCCCGGCACTGAGCCTTATGCTTGCTCATACACTTCAGTGACTCTTTTCAATGGCCTGCACACATGATGGCTGTAGTAGTATATGCACAGATTCATAGAACTGGTATTGAACTAAATACTAAATTCAAATATTCTTGCAGGAATGGCACAGGACAAATACTGCTCCAAGCAGTGGCTACATTAATAATAAGCCTATGTCCCAAACAATTTCTTGGTATAGCAAGAAACACTAAGCCTGGTAGTCTCACATCCAAGCCTCATTTCTTTATGACTTTGATGTGAAATGAACCTATCAAATCCTACAATTACATCTCAAGACATCATTGATAATTTGTGCTGCAAAAGGAACATCAAAATGACACAAATAAAAAATTGCAAATTATATGAAGACCAAAATCAATAAAAGTTGTCTTCCAAATAGAAACCTATTATGCCACTAAGGCTTGTCAATTAACAATTGCTTCTGGCCATGCAGTCTGGGAAATGACAGCATCAAAAGTCATGACTTGGTAGCTCTGCTGAATCCATGGGAAATCTCAGCAGCCTCCACAGAGCTAACACTAGGAGCAGAAGATGCTGGGGCCAGTAAGGAGACACCTCCTAACTGTGAATAAGCTTTTTAACACCAGAAGGCCCACCCTGATGGAGCACCCGTAAGGCACAGACAGCACCACACACATCACCCTTAAGTAGGCACACCCCACCACAAGTGCAAACAGACCCTGTTGTCCAAGTCTAGGGCTTTGCCACACAGGGTTTCATCAACTGCCTCTCACCATTTGTGCCATTTTGAGGTTCATTGAGAGCCCAGATGAGTTTCATTACTCAGCCATCCTCTTCTTCCAGTGTGCAGCACCAGGCTAAGATCTGCTCTTGCTGATGAAATTTGTGTACCTGGAGAACCCACACAAGGTTAGGACTGGCAGATATACTGCTCTGAAGTGCTGGGAAGAGAGGAATGACTGTACTGGTCAAGCAGAGGGTCCCTATATTTAATAAGGATGTGAGTTGCTCTCCCTCACTAACAGAGCATTGGAAAAATTAAATACTAAACAGACTGCTAATGATGTGCTAGTAGGTGACTTCTGTGGTAAAGGCAGAAAATATTGTCACCAGTTGTAAAGTATTTGGTAAGATCTTACTTTTGTACAATTCTGGTTACCTACGTTGAAGAAATATGCATGTGAACAGGTGCAGGTGTAGGGAAGGACTCCTGGGATGGTTAGGGAGACTGCTATACAAGAAGAGAATTAAGGCTCTTGTCCTGTTGAGCCTTGTAAAATCATGGCTGTAAAGGCATTACAATTGCAGTCTGTGGACACTGCAAGAGGGATAAATACCCTCTGTCTCGAACTGTTGATGTCAAAGGGTAGACTGATACAAGTTCATATTAATAGGACTGGATAACACAAAACTGGAAACCAGAAGACCTCTAGTTATTAGTGCTGTTAAGGACCTGTGTTACCCACCAAGAGAGTCAGAGAAGCTAAAGTGTTACAAGATGGGGCTTGATGAGTTTATGGAGGTGAGTTTGTAGGCTTTGTGCATCCCTCCTTTTGCTTGCTTTCTTTACAAGGTGCTGCAAGGAAGGCAGGTGCTAAGGGAAACTGATATTTGTAATTTGTTTGGATCACATGGATTTAAGACACATATTTCAGTACTGACACAGTCCCCTTCAAATGCTGGGACCCTGACACACTTGCTCTTCTCATACATTTAACTTGGGAGAGAGGAAGGGCAGGAGGGCTTTGTTTTATTTCTTCTAATAGTGCAGTGGAGATTTGTAACAGATGGAGACAGGACACAGGGCCCTGAGATCTCCTCTTCAGAATTGTCCTGGAAAGCTTTTAAGTGTCTGCTAGATGTGTTTTTCGTGATCACCAGTTCAGTAATCTGAAAGGAATTTTCTCCCTGTATCAGACTGTCCAAACAACCTGTTGGTTGTTTCCCTCTGTCTCATGAACCACTTCCAAGAGCTGTCTGCTCCGACACCAGAGGAACCCACTCATTCTGCAGAGGGACAGAGTCTATTTCTGATACTCAAGAATCTTTACAGACATACTATGCTTGCTCATTTGCCAGTGGCAGTGACTTCTATGCTACACAACCATCTGTTGATTCCTGTACACTTGCAGTCTCTTGCTGCAAAACAAGACCTCTTCTTAGCATTTCATTTCAGTTAAATATTGCAATCAGACTAATGGTTTACTACTTACAGTCTTGTCCAGTCTTGTCCCTTCCCATATTGTACCATATGGTATCTGCAGACAAGAGTCAGAAGTTAATCTGGTGGAGAAACACAAAGTATTTCACTGTGGATTCGGCCCATGATTTCTAGAAAGACACTAACAACAGCAGTAAGACAAATGGAGTAAATTAATATTTTGCTAAATTGAGATCCTGGGAGAAAATAAAGAAGTAAATTGTTTTAGCTACAATAAAATTTAAAAAAAAAATTAGTGCAAATCCCAGCTCTATCCTGTACAAGGATTTTTGACAGGAAATTCACTGTTTGAGAAAATGGTCTAAAATAACTCCAGTTCACCTCTGTAAATCTGGAGGACAGAGCAACTGAGCACCAGGGGTGTTAGGCTTATCAGCAACAGGTTAAAGAGAGACACAGTGAGAAAAGTCTGCTGTGGCATTTCTCTTTCATCACAGACCTGAAGACCTAGAAGGACTGCAGGCAGTTTGAGACCCGGAGGCAGGAAACAGTACCAGACATGCTGGTGAATGTGTGTCAGGGAAGTTTATTTGCGATAAGCCACCTAGCAGCTTTTGGAAATTGGCCACTGAAACCAGAATTGCATGTGACAGATTTGTGGCTCTTGTTTGCTGTTCTCTTGCTGGTGTGTTTCAGTGCAGTTCATAAAACCTTTTCAGCTTACTTAATATGGCTATTTTGAGGCATCATTGTTATAGTGAAGATCAGTAGCAGAGGAAAAGGAGCCAACCAGTAATTTTCCAAATGACTATGAATAATTCACAGAGTTTCAGTACATCCAAATGCCAGCTTATATTGTTTCAGCACTGAAATTCAAGGAATTTTGTTGTTGGAGCTGTCCCAATCTGCAGTCATGTTCTAATGTTAGTGCAACTGTGAAATGCCTCAGAATTGACAGAGCTGGAAGCAACATATTTAGAGGGGAAAACAAAAGCTACTGGACTTCTTTGTGACAAAACTAAAAGGTTGCAGTGACTCCAGTGAGGGGAAATATGTAAAAAGCCTTTGGGACAGATTGTCCACAGGCATTCCACATATGAGACTCCATCAGAATGAAACAAGACTAGAAAGGTGAGACATTAATCACATCATTGACTCTGCACACTTTGAAAAAAAAGATCCCAGAGGCCCTTGAGAAGGATCCCATGGCATAGGTCTGTATGCCAGCCAGCTGCACTAAGCTGCTCTGCTTGACAAGACAGCCTCTGCTGAAAGGCAATGCACCCAGGTGGTTTGCATAGCTACGTCCTGATAAAACTCACTCTTTCCTAGAAACACTTCCTCAGCAGCCCTTGACAGCTAACTCAGATATAGTTGTCCATGTTACAGGTAAGGAATCTGGATAGGCAACCTCCCAGTTTCTTACATACTGGGATGTACAGAGTGCTTTGGGTACAGTCCAGAGGTGCCAGAGACCACATAGCTTGAAAATGCATCTCTCAGTTTTCCTGTTCATTTGTTCATCCCTGAATAAATCCGAGATAAGCTATACAGATTCTGAGCACTTGATTGAAAATGTTAGAGCGATGCTGAAGCCGTGTATGAACTGTGTGAGTCCTGTGCACAATGACCAGACATCATTTCATTCATGGCTGGCTTGTGGGTCCACCAGATGGACACCCATGAAACAAGTGACTCCAGAAAGCAGATTACTGAAAACCACTGTGTGTCTCAGAGGACACAGTGTGTCCAAAGGAGAATATGGTGATATTTGTTTGTCTTTAGTTTTCAAAAATACACACTATTATAATCCATTATTTATTTAAGAACACCGTTTTTGTAAAACTCAACTGCTATAACATACTGCCTTCTGAAGTTAATTCACTGTCAAATTCAGAAAAGGTTGTCAGATCCAAACAAATTTGTCTTTCAAAGCATTGTTGGAATTTGCCACTTAGCTGGTGCCAATAACTGACAATTCTCAGCCTGCCTCACTGACTGTTTGATTATCCAATCAGCTCTTCCTTATGGCAATGGCTATAAGACTTCCCCAGATTTATCCCTGTCTGAGAACCAGCCCATACACTCCAGAAAATCATACGATCTTCAGTTAATAAATACACTAATAGTGAAACAAACTCCATTGTTACTGTTTAAAAAAAAAAACAAGCAGATTTAATAAGGATATTTTAATAAATCTTTAGCTTTATGGATAGAGAACTCTCACTTTCAAGATTCAGCCAGTTTGCATTATCACATAAAGAAGTAATATAACCTTCATACTCTTAGAGTGTTCATTTTTTAAAATATGCAAGTGAGTAAACCTTGGGAGGTTTTTTTTGTTTGATTGTTTTTTGTTTCTTTTTTTATGGAAAGGTACTGATCAACTAGTTTTCCAAGAAAAATCTCCACTGGTATCTAGAATTTCTCCTCCTTATTCTAAAATTATGAGCCACATTCTTGACTATTTGATACAGTCTTGGATCTACAAACAGGACAATTTTGTAGTAAGCCATAATCAAAGACACCAGTAGTTTCTGGGCCTTTTCCTATGATATTCCACTTGTTCCTTCAGTTTTTCTGTTCTACTTCATGCCACTGCATGCTTATTCAGGAAGGGATCTGTGTTTTGCTTATTGTCAAGAACAGTTCAGGATAAAGGATCAGTCTCTTTGGGGAGATAGTTGCATTACCTGATGAAGATTTGCCATTTACAGTCATATTCAGCATGAGGGTTTTATCTAATTTTAAAATATTTTCCTTATTTTATCTTTATTGTTGCAGTTCCTTGATAAAAAGACTATGTTCTGCAACATTAAATGCCTTAGAGAAGCACATCACATTGCTTCATTTCCTCCAGCAAACACATTTAAAATTAATCAAAAAAGGATTAACTTGAAAAGATCTATTTTTCTTTAAAGCCATGCTAATTGACATTAATCAAATTACCCTCTAACTCTTCATTTATTGAGTGCCATATCAGCCTTTCCAATATTTTGTCAGGCTGAGGGCTGTAATTAGTCCGGTTGTTCCTTTAATCCCCTCTGAATATTGGCAGAACAGCTCTCGTGTTAAGCACTACTGCCTTCTCTGAGTTGCTATTGACAGTTCTGTAGCTGTTACTCATACCTGTGTTAGCTTTCGCCTTGAGATGGCCCTGATGGAATCTCACTGTTTCTGTAGAAGAATTTCAGTCTCATCACCCTTCTTTTTTCTTCCATTTTGTTGTTGTCTTTTGAAAAGTCTTTTGAACTGGTGGGCAGGCAGACCCTCTTAGTGTATTACTGATGAAATTCCCCATAGGGTGATGCAGGTGGGATGGGAGAACAGCGGAGGAAACGGGGAAACCCTTTTCAGCTAGGCTTGTATGTGTAAGAAATGTATTTATCGCAAAAAAAGTAGAATGGTATGGGCTGGATAGGAGGACTAAGGACCAGAGTCTGGTAGGCAGAGTGAAATCAGTCCTGGTCCAAGATGTCCACAGCATAATTTCAATCCAGTCTAAAGGTTTTCATATTTTTTCGTTCTGGATCTTCCAACACAGATCCCTTTAAGGGAGCAGTGCCTCCTGGTAAATGAGCATGCCGTGGGGATTAGGACATACTGGGGAGCATTGGGGAAATCCTTGACACCCGTAGCATCCCATGTCTGCCTTCTCTAGTATAATCTGCTAGTAGTAGACAAAACCACTTTCCACCAGGCTGCACTAGTACATGTTTCAATATTTTAATTCAGTCCTGTTAAACTGCTAACAGCAAAGTATACTTCTAAAAGTGCCTTTTTTTTTCCTTTAATTTATCTTTTAATTTTTGGGGGTACCTTTTCTGGAGTTACAGCAGCAGAACCTCCATGCAAAAAGGCCAGGTGCCCCCCAGCCAAGTGCACACAAAGCCACCTGATCCAGCTAACACAGCTATGGGAAATGGCAGAAGGGCTGGAACAAAAGGACCCAGCTCAGCACGCAACACACATAATCTCTCAGACAGAGTGCAAGGCCACGTAGAGTCACTTGCAGACTCAAATATGTCTCTACAGGCAACAATGACACATCACATGAGGAGAAAAGACGCGTTTGGTGGACAACAACACCCCTGAGGTAAGAGCTCTAATAAAACCAGAGTGGTGTTAAAGACGTGCCTCGTTGGGGTGCTGCAGTATTGTTATTCCTTTGGGCAGTGAGGAACGGCAGCTGAATGCATTAGTCCTGAAGCAGTGCATTTCACTCAGGCACACTGTCTGCTGGAGCCATTCAGGTTTCTGCCCAGTGCAGGCTTGGCCTATTTCCCTTTCCTTTCATGCAGTGCACAATCCATTTAGGGATTTATAGCGGCTTAGAGGCCCATGTACACTGCCTTGCCTCTATCTGATTTTTATTCTGTGATAAGAAGGCTTGGGGTCATGGGTTCATTGGCACTTCTCTCCTCCCTGTCATTCAAATTGCATGAAAAATCTAATTATTCATTAGTGTTTACACTTTCTTGAGATCCACTGATGTCCTCATCACCACTTGGAAAAGTTCCAAGGTTTGCCACAAAAAGTGTGTGAATCTGTTCTGTTGTGATGATATAAGCAAGGGGTGCAAGAGAGACCAGAAAGGAGCAGGGACATAAAAAAAAATGTGATAACAGGGTGCAAAAGATATTTGTGGTGAAAACTTTGGCCAGTACAAAGGGATATGATTCCCATCTTGGTGCACACTTATGCCAGATCATACACTGATCTTTAACACCGAAAACTAAAGTCTTCCTGTTTGGACATCTCCCCTGCCCCACTCAGGCCAGTACTTCCTGGTCTCTGCTCTCCACAATCACAGCACGTTGAGTTACAGACTGGCAAAGCATCTGTTTGTCTCTTGAGCCTGCAGAGGAAATAACTTCTTTCCCTTTTGGTGTGGGCTTCTTTAGTTTTAATAATTTCAGTGTAAATACATATATTCACACTTCTCTAATCCTGCCAGCTTTCTGGAGAGTTTGATTTTGAGTAATACAAAGAGCAGACCTACAAGTGGTATGAATAGTCACCAGCTTTGCTGACACCACCTTACTGAAACTCAGTGGATTCGCACTTATCCCCAGATTATTCAAATTCTACTGCTCATCTGTACTAACATCCTCCTTGGATATGGTCCTATAATCAACAAACATGAAGAATCCAGCTGACGTATTTCACCTTACGCAGAGCTAGCATGGATCTTCTGTGAACATCCCAAACAACAGAAGCATAGGTCTTAAAAAGGGACACAAGTGGTGGATGCAGAAACACCACTAACTTCGTATTAAGCCTGATTTTTAAAGTCTCTGACAACACCCACGATTGAAGGTAATAAAGAAGTAAAAAAATATGCTCTGCCCATTGTGCCCTAAAGACAGCAGTGTCTTATCTGTTACACAGGTACCCTTGTGCTCCTCCAGCTCCTGCAAACATAAATCACCACAGAGAAACACGTGTCCATGTTTGCATCAAAAGCTTTTAGATAAAGGCAGACACTGGCTAGGAAGGGCTTAGAAAACATAAATGTTATGGGCTCTTTTGTGTGGGCCTGCTGTAGCTCCAGGGGTATTTACGTGGAGTGTGCTGTGTATTGCTGCACAATAGAAGGCCTGGTTCATCATTTGGCTGGAGTTACTGTTGTGGCAGGCACTTACACTGCATTGTGCCTTGCCCTCTTGGGCAATGAAAGTCCTCTGGCTTCCTATGGTAGCTGGAGGCCTATGTGACTGTTCTCCAGACTGAATTTCTGCTCCTGAAAAGCTCAGCATCTCAGTACACTGTTGTCTCAAAGGGAGGGGGGGGGGGGGAGGGAAAAAAATTTCTCCATTTATTCTTTTTGTTCTCATTTTGGAGATAGATGAGTTATAAATAGAACTGGACAAATAGTTTACTTTTCTGGGATCAAATGGAGAAAGTGTATTCTTTGGTTGTCCCCAAAGTTGTTTATTTAATAGATTATAATGGTATATTTGGGCCAAATGGAATGAAATGTTTACTTCTGTGACATTTATTACCATCCTTTGTTAATGAAAATCCAGGAAACCCAGGACTAGAGTCCCAAGCAGTCTGGGAAACTTGTATTTTGATGACCTCCGTAACTAAGTAAAAGCCCAAGATCCCATTGAACTCCTCTGAGTGACCAAAGTGACAAAGTCTTGGAGCAGGGAAAACAGCACCAGCTGGCAGGCATTGAGCAGGCCCCTGAGCTGAGCTGAGCTGAGCAGGGGATGGAAGCAGCATCCCAGGGGAGAGACCAAGCCACTGTATACAAGGGCTGGGGACTGCCCTTCAACACAAAGTATTCAAACCTTACTCATTTCCACCTGCTCAAGAATTTTTTTACCTTTCCTGTTCACTATCATTTGTTTCAACTGCCTGAGATGCCTTTTTTTCCCTGGTGAATTGTTATTTGCATTCAGGTCCTATTCTAACCCAAAAAAGTTCGGTGTCTGGCTTCAAGCACAGAAACCTTCCAGGAGAGAGGGCTTCAGCTGTAAAACAGAAATAGCTGTCCTTTCCCACTGCAAAACTCAGCATTGCTCATGTCTACAGTCTTGATCTCTTCCTGGATCAGCACTGTCTGTCTGTGAGGGATTTGGGGCAATCGTTTTGTGTTTGGATGGCTGTCTCCTATCCATGGAACTGGTGTTAAAATTAGGAAAGTCAACAGTAAGCTAAGAATGTCAATGATATTGTAGCTTTGCAGTTTTAACATTTGCTCTGAGATCTGCTGAATGTCAGACGTGGGTGGAGAGTTAGTACTTATATTATTACTAGCTGGCTACCTGGAAAGTGGAGTGTATATTAAATTTTATCTTTGTGAACGCTCATTTGATAGGTGAACAGGAAAAAATGCCGAGGGATTACCAAACCAAATAAAAATGATCATATTTCAAAATGAAAATATTTTGACACAAATCTCTAGGATCTTCCCCCAAATAGATGAGCTGATAAGGCAAATAACAAAGTCTTTTGAGGAGACTGCAGTCAGCTCACAGCTAGCCCACAAACTGTAAAAATAGATCAACTTGTTTGAAATACTGTTCACTGAAAATTATTAATTCTTTTCATATTTGGTATCCAGAGGGTTTCTGCCTCCTGAATTAAAATAGTGTTATATCTTTAATCTCTAGTTGTTCTCATGGAGAAAGCAGGCAAAATTAATTCTCCACCTACTCAAGCTCAAGATTAAGCAAAATTTGAGGACAAACTTTAAAAAGTTGTTTCCTCAATTTTTCTGTTTTATTTTTCATATATAAGGCACATAATGTTCTCTTTTCTTGTTCTTGGATATTTGAATTGTCTAATTTTTCTAATTCTAGTATGTGAATATCACTCTTCCTCTGGAAAACCAGAAGAAACAGTGCTGAAAGTGACCTTGGAAAGAAATGTTATCTAACCTTTGGCCCTCAGACAAGATCTGCTACATCTGTCTTAATTATTTCTAACGATGACATTTGCAAGCACTTTCCATGTAATCTACTGCAATGCTTTCCTGTCCTTATTATTAGAAAATATTCCTAGGATCTAATTGAATCCCTTACTAATCTATCAGTTACTTTTTGTTCTGTATATCCTGGCCATTTGGGGCAGAACGTTTTGCTCTTTGAAGTGGCTTTTATATACCTGAAGATGTGTACTGTGCCATTTTGACCCTTCCAAGCCTTCACTTTGGATTGCCAACCCAGGTGGTCCTTGCAGATCACTTGCAACACGTGTTACCTGCTTGCACATCCGCAGTGAATCATGGATAATGCTCTTGAGGTGCAGCAAGATAAACTGAGCTAAAGCCAGCAATGCTTTGCATCAGTCCTACAAAGCCTTCACCACGACCACGCTTCCCTGTCTTGCTGGCGAGAATGTTGTGTGAGCTGGTGTTGAAAGCTTATTTGAATCTACTCCTTTCCCACAAGCTCTGAAGCCTGTTGGCCCGTCAGGGAAAAGAGTTTGTTGAACATGTGTGTGCTTCTCGAGCCCATCTTCATCTATCATTTTCTTTCAGGAGTTTAGAAGTTGTCTAGTGATTTGTTCCAGAATTTTCCTACGAATTGCTTATATATGAACTTCTCTATGAGCAACATTCCCCCCAAAAAAGGGAAATTGAACACTTTTTTTTTTGCCTTCTTGATATATTCCTTTAGTAAATTCACTGTTAGAGAGGACAAATGTTTCCCTCCTCTCGTGTGTACTAAGGGAGCTCCAGCTGTTCTAGGGCAGCTGAGTGAATTCATAGTTACCCATTGCTTGTCAATCCCCATTGCTCCCCTGGTGCGTAGGAAAGGGACTAGCATTTTTTAAATAGGTATATGAAACAGCAAAAATGTATTTCAGAGAATTTGATGAAAGACATCATAAAACTTTATACAGACTATTGCAAAGCCCAAGAAGAGTATATCTAATATTGCCACAGGTGAATAGAACAATTATTAAGGTACTTTTTATTCTCCTTGAGAATGTTACGTGAATCGGGGAAAATGGAACGCAGGTAATTTTCAAAGATAAGATGGGTACAACTTCTTTGAACAGCAGCATCGATTAATCTTTGCAACAAACTGTCAGTGACTGATTGCCCATCGCTTGAAGCCTGTGTGACTTTGTGTACCCCAGCAAATCGTGAAATTGAACCGTGGTTGATTGAATGAAATTTTAGTGACTTTCTGTGTGTTGTTTCTGTGGATCCCAGGGCAGTGTCAATGCTCACTGAAGTCAATAAAGCCACAGCAGGTTAGACAAGGCAGAGATTTGCTCCCCAGGATTTTTAGAAAGAGATGTATGACCTGACAAACTGCTCTGAAATAGAAATCCATGGGTAACAGGCAAAGGAAGAAGAGTTGTGTTGGCAAATGGATGGGACAAGGCTGGTGGTGTCAGCAGAGCATGAGGCAAGGTCTCCATGATAAGGCACAAGTAGGATCAGAGCTGTAAGGCCTTGAGGGAAGGCACAGAGGAGAAGGAGGGTAAATACAGTGCTGTGGGTTATGCAGGAGGGGGTGAGCCCCAAACTGATGGGCAATGTGGCTGGCTTGATTACATATTTTTGCCCATGCTCTTTTATTATCTTTACCACCAATGAGGATCTCATCAGCCACACCAGGTACATCAGGCCTCTGAGCTCTCCTGCAGCTCTGGTGGGTGTTTGCTGCTTTGTTTTGGCAGGATCCCTCCAAACACCCCTGTGCTATCCCCCCCATGCTATCCTCTCCCACTCCTCTGCACACTGGGATACTTTCCAGAGACAGTTCCCAGCAGAGCATAAGTCCTGAATGCACCAACTAGTCTGGCCACAGCACCACTGTGTATTAAAACAATGTGGAAGAATACATAGGATCAAAATGCTGTTTGTAGAGCTAAATAATTTTTTTTTTTGCAGGAAATTTATAGATGTTTAACAATTCTTAATTTATTGCTTGTAAAAAACATTACTGCTACAAAGATAAGTTTGGTGGTTATGGAATAACTAATGAGAGCTGCCTGAGCAACTGCACTACTTTGCTTAAAAAGGCAGAAATTTATACATGCCACAGGTATTTGAATAGGGTTAATTTTAAACCAATTAATAAAATAGCCTGTTTGGACGAAAAATAATTGTTCTCTGAGCATACGTGAATTCAACACTGCTAGAAAATCCCTGCCATCTGACGTAGAGGGATTTATAGGTTTAGTGGAAATTGCTTTCCCCACTGTCCAGATTAAATACTGCAGGATGATTTTTTGTATGAGTAAACATCCTTCCAATAATGATCAGACCGATAATGTCTTAAAAAGAGGAAAAGGATCTACATTTAGGTTTTCTTCTTCTTGTATGGACTATTTCTGGATACAGGACCTTCAGGTAACATGTTGACTGTCTATAAAATGCATTTTAGCATCTTCCTCCTGTTGTGGGGATGGATTTTATCCACTGAATGCAGAACCCACCGACAAGGAAGAGAAATACATGAGGTATACAAAAAAGGCAGGTGAGTCTCGTTTTTTTACATTCAAATAGCTACATTTTGGACAAATGTAATGTTTTGGGTGACGATAAAACGACTAACATAATTAGAGCTTGCATTTGCAGATTGTGATCTCTCAGGCAAAAATATTTTCTGTTATTGCTTTTGCCAATGAGTAAGTTTTAATGCATTTTCTACAGTGAAAATCAGTACTCCTCTCAAAAAATGGGTTTGTGAGCTATCTCAAAGTTTGAAAGGGTGCAAAAAAAGAAGCATTTATATTTATGGGGATTAAAATGTGGTATTTACATGAAAGTGGAGACAAAATTTAGGTCCATGAGAATTGTTGCATTCACTGCAGATTAGATTGGTTTGAGATCTCAGATGAAAACATCCAGAATTTATGTTATTGTTTCCATGTCATTTGTTTTATAGAGCTTTTGAGAGGAAAAAATTATGGTCTCTAAGCAAACTTCAGGGCTGTGGTCAGTTATCAGAGGAAACAGAAAGACCAGTCAGTTACTGAAATAAGATATTAGAATTATTTAAAATGTTGTCTATTCTTCTCTTTCTTTCTCTCTCTGTCTCTCACAAAAGGACTATGATATTTTGCTCCCACTGTCTTTTAGACAGCCATTTTAGGAGATTTTGAGTTGGGGAAGGTTTTTTACTACAGCTGAGTTCTGATTATTTATATCCTATTTGAGGAATATTTGGAATTTTGTATGAGGATTTTTATACTCAGGCAGACAACAAGGTACACTCAAAACAAAAAATACTTTTTTTTGGTAAGATTATAGCTGACAGTTTATGATGATTCACACGTGAATCTTTCTGTTCGAATGTACTTCTGTGTACTTCTGCTTGTGACAGACTGAAACCATGTTGTTTCTGCTTTGCTATAATGTCTATTCTGTAGTGACTCTGTATCACCATCAATACCATGAAGTGTATAGGGATGGAAATGCAGGAATATCACAGTCCTGAGGAATCCAAGCTACCCTTGCTAGCCTTCAGAAAAAGTGACTGAAAGGCGGAAGAGATGGAAAGTGCCATGCGTTTTTATTTTCCTGCAGCCCCTTGTAGCAAGTGAGTGCTATGTTACAGAGTGACTGTGGTGTCCTGGTTGGCACCTGGTGGTCCATGAACCATTTTATACACAGGATGTGGCTTTAGCAGTGGCATCACCTTCGTGGAGGTGAAACTGGCAAAATGAATGCCGTGGCTCCACTCACGACCAGCACCCAGGGGACACACTTCCAGAGGCAGCAGGGATGTAAGACAGCCACAAAGCCCTGTTTTCATTGAGGCTTCATGATGGTGGCAGCAGAGGTCATACATTGGCTGGAGCAAAATAAAGGGGTGAGGAGCAAAGTACCACCATTTGAGCTGGAAAGCATCCAGCTGAGAGAAATATGCACACAGAGCCATGTTCTTGATCAGCATCTTTAACAAAAACTCCTACACTAGCACTACACGCTTAACAGTGTCAGTGCAATGAGGTGACAATACAACAAATCAGAGCAGCAAACTGTTACAAATGTGTGAAAATTGTAAAGGAATATCTATTCAGTTAATGTAGGAACTGCCTCTTCACCCATACTTTGTATATAAGGTGTAATTGTGCCAGGAGAAGGCCATGAGAAAGCCCTGAGGTGTTATGGCTCTAGGAAGCTGGCTCCACTGCCCTCCCATCATGCCCACACTGGCCTGGGAGGTAATTGCTGGTTTATTTCTTCCTCAGTAAAGCACTAGTGATGTTGAGGAGGGTTGATGGGGAGAGTGGAACAAAGGTGGCCTGTGGTTGTAGCTGTCCATCAGTGGTGTGGTGCTCAGCACAGTTCTCACTTTGCCCTGTGATGGGACAGGCTGTAAGAGACCCATGCTTTCAACAGCCTTATAATTTGTTATGGTTATGGTCATCCATCTAATTTTCTGCTAAGCACAAACAACAAAACACTGTTTGAATGTACGTGTATGAATGTTTGAATGTTTGGTGTATGAACCATACACCAAACCCTTAATTTATAGAGTTAGATTTTGGATTCAAAACACAGCAAGTGGGGATGCTATATAACATCAGAAAAGCTTATAGAGAAACTTGCCTCTGAATATTTTGGGTTTGACTCTGTTTCCCCTCCCTTCAACACTCAGTCCTGAATAGCCATTATGCAGAAGAAGTTAAAACAATTGACCTTGTTACTCCTCTCTGAACACTGCCATCTCTTGCTCCATAAGGCTTGTGGTAAGGACCAGGGTGGACATCCCTTCTTTCACTGCAGCCTCTAACTCCTGAAGAGAGCCATAGGCCTCAGTGGGGATTGATGGGGGAATCTCTCTGAAGTGGAAAAGGCTTGCTCCATACCACCACAGGATGCTCAGGATGGCTTGATATGCACCCATGCTCTCCCAGAAGGAGCTTCAGAAGGGCCACAAGAGCATCTGTTTGCCCTACTGCCAGGGCTCAGCGCCAACCACCAGTGTTGGCAGGTGGTGTAGGCACCTGGTGTAGGGACTTGCCACATTGGGTGTACTGCCAGTGTCCTGCTGTCCCTGGCAGACATGTCCACCTTTGCTCCTGATTCTCATGGTGCAGCCGATAGAGGATATACATAGGTTCTTAGCTTTTTTCTTTGGATTCTGTTAGTTTCTTCCAAGCACACTCACTTGCTGTAAACTCCACTTTCAAGTTAAAACTCAACATTGGATCTGCAGTTTTCAGCCCCAGGGCTTGTCTTTTTACCTGCTCAGATCCAGCTGAGCCCACACTCACTTTGCCTTTGCATCCTTGCTGATATGGCAGATGGGATAAATGAGGCCCCACAGGATCAGACACCTTCTCTGTCACAATTTTGGGCACTGCAGGTACCCCAAGGCAGTCATTCTAGCATGGGACACAACAGCCCTGAAGAAGGTTGAGCAGACAGGCATGGTTTTCCCCATGAGAGTTCATGCATGCACCATGGATTTGCATGACAGAATTTTTGAAAAAGGTCCCAAATAATTCCTTAAATAAAGCTGCTGAGACTTTGGGACATAGAGCAGAGTGTGAAAAGAAAATGGCAAATCAGTCTAGTTCAAAGTCACAGTGAAAGCAGCATAGTAGATAGCTTTATTGCATGGGACTTACTACAGAGCTCTCCAACATTGTAATTCACTGTAAAAGTGTCAGTGTGCCAGTCAAGGACTCAGCTACTTATTTTTGCTAATCTCCAGGACAAATCTCCTCAAAGGAATTTCACTTCAAAGAGCAGCAATACAAAAATAGAAGCTTTCTCACCTTGCAGACCTGCTCGCAGTTTGCAGTCAGCCATGTGCAAATCCTGCAGGGTTTGCAAGCTTTTTCACTCCTGTTAATTCCAAGTGCCAAAACTCCTGCAGGAAGGAGCTGAGATCCGGAGCACTGGCAAAAGGGCTGTCTGCTGTTTTCCCAACTGTTCAGGCTTTTGGAAAGCCACCAGGCTGCAGGGGGGTCACTAGAATGATGCAAAGGCTCCCTAAAAGTCAGAACATCTTTGTGCCAACAAAAGGGACAAAGCCTGTGTTGCTAATTAGACTTGCAGAATCTGCTAGAGAGGATGAGCTATAGGAAAAGAACTGGCCTGGAGCTAAGCCACATTGTTCTGCCAGAAACTAACTGCTGAGAAAGAAAAAAATATCTCTTAACACTAACATCTCCCTGGACAGCATTAAAACCTCCTTTCAGACAAACAGTTCTCAGCAGAAGAGATTTCACTCTACAAGATCTACAGAACATGTTTGTTTAATCTTAGCTAAGAGACTCACTTCACGTTTTCAGTCATGTCCCTGCTGCTCCTTGGCTGTGTTATAACAATTTTGCCTCGCTCTGGTCTCCAAATGGTAACTAATTTTCTGCTCCTTTTGAGTGCCCTGTCCATGTTTCTGTCAGTAAGCACTATCTTTTACAGCAATTGAATGACATCCTCTACCATAAGCCTTGGGCTTCTTATCACAGTGTCTTTCTCATGAGTAAAGATCTTTCTCTTTATGACATTTTCAGATGTTGTTACAATTAGTGACACTCTTCTTAAGTGATAGGAGCAACCCTGCATAATAATGAATATTTGCCACATTAAAGTTACTTTCCCTTGCTTTTCTTGAATTTGGATAGGGCTTTACTGTGGTCAGCTCCTCTGTACCATGGCCACACTGGGTATGAGCTGTCTGTGGTCTGTGAATCACATGTGGCTATCCTGGTACCTTCGCTGAGAGTGTCCCTTACACATAGGGCAGCTCCTATCTTCTTGCCCTCCTAATGCTTTCTCTGGCCTTATAAATTCAGTCCTAACAAGATTTCTTCCTTTACCTCCCAGGAATCCTTATGCTATTCTCTTACCTTAGAGTTTCCTTTGGTATCTTTAGGACTGACCCTGATAGCATTCATTTGCCTGAACAAATCTTACTAATGCAAGACCAGAACTTGGGAGTGCACAGTAAGCCTGTAAAATGCCTGGTGAAAGCATTGCCTGTGGAGGCAGGTTGTCAGTAGTGAGCCAGGTCCAGTGAGCACCAGGCACCTGTGGCTCCCCAGGCACTGCTTTTTAAGATCAGCAGTTTGTGTTGTGGCTGGACACTGCTTGCTCCAGCAGTGCTGGCACTCAAGAGAGCAACAAGAGGCCCACTGTGGGCTTCAGGCCAATGCAACTGGTATCTCCATCTCCCCTGCTGGTAACTTGTCTTTCTCTTTCCTCCTTTTACCATCATCTCTTTGCTTCTCTTCTTTTCCTAATTCAAGGTTTCTCTTCCTCTCCAGTTAGCTGTTTCTCCTTCATTGTCCCTCTGCCTCACCTGCCTCATTTACTTGGCCCTACCCACATCTCTTGCCCTTGTCACCCATCTCTGACAAGTTTTGTCCTGTTGCTTTTAACTTCACATTATTTTGTGGCTTCCTTCAAATCTTTTTCTTCTGTCCAACAGTGTTACTCTTCTTTATCCAGTTATACATTAACTTATTTTTCATTATTGCTTTGCTATTTCTCTCATTCACCTTTCCACTCCTGTTGTTCTTTCAAGTAACTTCAATCCTGCACAACAGCTTTCCTTGGCCCAGCCAAAAGTGTCCTCTCTCTTCTTATTGTTGCAAATGGTGATGCTTTGAAAATTATAGTTTCTACTTTCATCATTATCACCACCCTCCTTTCATCCCTTCTAGCACTTACTTTGGAACCACATTTCCCATCACTTCCCATCCCTTTGTTCTGGGGATTCATGGCAGAACACAGTCCCTGCTGGTACTTCTGAAGCTGTGTTCATATTCCCCAGTACTATGCAACTGTACTGGAACACTAAGGATAAAATCTCCAGTCAACACTGCCACCATGTAACTTGCTTTCACGTTGTCTTCTGGTCCAACATTATGGCAATGTGTTTTATGACCTGGTGTGAGGAAACATAACAGGCTTTAAAATCCTGTGTGCAGCACAGAAAACAAAACAAAAAGCCAACAACAACAACAACAACAAAAGAAAATAGAAAAAAAACAAAAGCAAAACTAAAGCAACCCAAAAATGCTGCAAGGTACTTTCCTCCCTCCTGAGTGTATATGCATATAAATTGATTTTAGCATTCCATGGCTGGGTTTGTATCTGAGATGGTGACAGTCTTTGTTCTAAAAAATGCTCAGTCATCTTCCAAACTCCCTTGTGTTTTTAGCACTCACAGTTTTTTATGAGAATGAATGAAAGCATGCTGTTTTTGTGTACTTTCATACAAATTTCTTCTTGGCATGTGTTGTGGAAAGCCTTGAGCAACAGATTCCTGTTCACTTTCTCCTGATTATGAAAAATCAAGATATAATCCTTGTGCTGTTCCTTGGCCATTGTTTCCTTTTTCACTCAGAGAGCCCTGCTCGGGCTGCCTGGAAGTCCTCTGCACCTCCAAGCCCTCCCCACCTCCGAGCCCTCTTGTCTTGCTCTGCTGTTTTTATCAGCCATGGGTACTGGGATATGTGACGTGTGGACATGCCTGGGTGTTACTGACAGCACTGAAACACTTGCTGTTTGGTTTGCTGCTCCATTCCCAATAATGCCTAAACCTCCTGCTTCTCTTCTTGAGCACTGTGCAGCATTAAGCTGATGTTTACCAAGAAATACCACAATGATACTGAGACCTCCTTCTCCAGCAGCAACAGTGATTTGGAGGCCATCACCATCTTAACATTGTTTCTGAAAGCACAATGGGAAAAAATAAAAATAAAAGGTAGTAAACAAAGTACACTTTTCTGAATTACTAACACTGAATTTTTTCGAAGTCATTTGACATCAGGAGATTGTGCTTCAATTCCCCGCCCGTAGTTCTGATTTTAACTACCTTGAACAGTTACATATCCTCAGTAGATACTGTTAACAGTAATTATTTTTTATCCAAAATAATTAATAAAGCTATTGAATGACAATGATTCTATCATAGTTTTCATGGGACTATAATGAAGAACTTTACTCACAGTGAAAACTCTCTATTCTGCCTCTTTTTCTTGTTTTGTAACCATTCACATATGGGGAGCTTTGCAAGAACGACCTGTTAACACTCTCTTGGAATTTGAGGTACAGTGTATCATCTTGTTCACCCTTGTCCTCAAGGTCATTAGCATTTTAGAGAAGGCTATCTTATTTATTGCAGCTGCCTGAGGGGAGACTGTGGGCAGGTGGAGTCAGCCTCTTCTCTCACCCAACAAGGGACAAGACAAGAGGAAATGGCCTCAAGGTGTGCAAGGAGACATTTAGATTAGATACTAGGGAAAAAAAACCTTCACAGAAAGGGTTATAAAGTGTTGGAACAGGCTGCCCAGTGAAGTGGTGAGGTCAGCATTCCTGGCAGTGTTCAAAAAATGTGTGGATATGGCACTTGGTTTAATGGTGAATGTGTTGGTGGTGCTACATGACAGCAGGACTTGATTTTAAAAGTCTTTTCCAGTCTTAATGATTCTATGATTCTGTAGTGCATAACATCCTTCAAGAAAAGCAAAACTGTCTCTTGCTCTTATCCAATATAAACTATATTTATCTGGTGTCTACTATTGGTGTTTTTTACTATCTTTGTAGTCAATTTGTCCAGTGGAACAGTCTGTAGCTTCTCAGAATTCCAAGAAAATAGAAAACTGTCCCCTTCCCCTCCCCTGACTCCAAAGGCAATTTAAATGCTGGTTCAACAGTTTCTGACTTGGCTTTCTTCTGGGTAAAAGTCCAGTGACTTGTTACTGTTCAGGCCATTTTCTTTAAATCTCTATCTGGTCCTGTGTCAATATGAATATTTCTTAACCTTGCCCCAACAGCAAAATTGTTACAATTCTGTATTTTTTATCTAGTTATCTAGATATTTTACTATTATTTCTCTGTACTCCATGCGGTTCTTTTTTAGTGAAATTCATCTTATTGACATCAGACCTTTACCCCAACATGCTGAGGCTGCTTTGAGTTCTGAATTCCTAGATCCCCAAATGCCTGTTTCTCTTCCAAGCACACCATCATGGATGAGTTTTATAGTTCTGTTACCTGTATTATTATTGAAAATATTGACTAACAGATCAGTGAGATGTTATTTAACATCTCTCAATAGCAAACTAATGACAGTTTCTTTAACTGTGGTCTTTCAACCAGGTTCAAAGTCACAGTTTCATCTCAACTGTATTTCCCCTGTTTAGCAATGAAATATTAAAAACCTCACTCAAATCTACTTTTTGCCCTGCTTACACTAAGGCAGCCAGTTACCCTGTCAGACAGGATGTTACACTGGATTGACGTCAATTATTGCAAAGATTCATACTGGGTGATCTTTATAATCTCATTATTCCCTAGGGGAGGGGCAGACAAATGGATCACTGGGGTTTGTCACAATTTATTTCCAAATGTCAAAACTCCAGCTTCCTTCCCTGATCTGCACTGTGCTGATATCTGTTTACAAGTCAACTCTTCCTCAAAGACTGGGGCAGACATAAAACTTTTCAGCATGTTCTGCATTGGCCCATTTGTTCTCCCCTTCCCTTTGTCCATTTTCCTTTTTCACTCAGCTGAGCCCTGTCACCATGCCTGCCTCCTTCTCAGCAGGCAGGATCAACCTCACTCTCCTGCTTCTGCCAACCCTTTCTTTCAATTTATATAACACAAAAACCCCAACAGACACCCACCCACTGGATGCAATTCCTTCCATATAGGGGTACTTCCATTTTTGTGACATCAGATACTATGCCAAGAGCTCAGGTGGCACGACATTTCTGTGAATAATCAATAAGTGTAGTTTGTTTCTTTTTTTTTTTTCTTTTTCCAGTGTTTATGTCCAGGCACACCAAAGAAGTTCAAAATTTAAAGGCTGTATATATGTCTCCCGCCTCTGCATATTTTGCATTCTGGGACTGACCTACATTCAAGTAATAATGGATTAAAATGGGGTTCTCGTTGAATTTTCTGTATCACTCAAAAATATGGTAGAAGAGCTTCAAATCCCATCTCAGACTTTGTGACGTAAACATCAGAAATAGTACTATTTTCCAATTCCTTTTTATAAATTTAACAACCTATAATAGCAACAGATCATCTTTCCTTACCATCTTTAAACTGACTAATCATAAGGACATACAACCCAACATAGTTACAAACAAACAAGGGCTTGTCAAATGCCAAAATAAAATACTTTTTGTGATAAATTTTTCTCAGTTCTCAGAGCCTTGTTTACAGCTCACAATTTTGTTAGTCTCTCGATTTGAGTACAAATTAGTGAGTTCCTGTCTTACATTATCCCCATGAATTCATGTGTAGCACAGAGGATCATGTCTGATGCAGATTTTACCCATGTTACTGGGTAAAAGCAGCTTCTTCCCATTGCAAGTTTGCCCTCTCCTCCCTCAAGTGCTGGGTGGTTTTTCTTCCCATTTAGCTCCCTCATTTTTCCTCCTCCTGCAAAGCACCTCTCTGAGCTCTGAACTACTTCTCATTCTTCACCTGGACCTGCTGCACAACCTGTCCAAGAGCATGTCCTGCTTGCAGAGAAGGTTTTCCCAATTAATTAGTGAAGTCAAGGCATCCCCTGCCTGGTTTCTGCCTTTAACATGATGCTGATGTGGTATGAACCCAAGTCACTAATTGGTCATGAAACAGGAGAAACAAAGCTTAGACAAATATATAGGTGTAGGTATTTAATAAGACATTTAAACTTCTCACAGCCCTTTATTAGTACCAATACACCTTTGCCAACCCCAGGTCCTCCCTGCCAAGACTTTGTCCCCTGCAGGGGCTTATGTTGCCTCCACTGCCCTCTCCTGCATTGCCCAGATATAATTTGATGGGAAGACCAAGGAGAACCTGGGTCCTGACATTCCCCTGCCCAGCATGGCACGAGGGCTGTGCAGCACAGCAGGTGCAGGACAGGAGGCACTGCATAAGCTGTCCACCCCTGTCCACCCAGGGATGGGGAACCCAGAGCCGAGCACCATGGCACAGCTAGAAGGGAGGAGGCATTTTTCATCACTTTCATTACTTTCTAATTAAAACTCCTGCAGACTTAAAAGTCCAAGCTCCACACCTCCTGTTGCCTCATGTCAGTGGTAGAAGAGGCTGTGGATCAGCTGCACTGTAGCACAGAGTGAGCTGCAGAGCTCGTATCTGAAAAAAATAAGCTTGTGGTGGTCCCAGAGGGTGGTGATGGGGATTCCACAGTCTCTGCACCAGAGAAAGGGTGGAGGCATCTCCCTAAGAATGAGATAAGCAGAAAGGGAATGGGCCCCCTGGGAGTTTTGCCCAAACTGCTGGCTGCCAGGGTTTCCGGGGTGGCAGGCACCTCCACTCAGGTTTGGGGTGAGTTGCAGCTACAGCCCCCTGCCAAAATATTGCTGATGACACAAGTAAATGAAGAGACAAAGCTTATGCCATAGCCACATCCCAACAGTATTCCCGAGACACAATCTGATCTGCTATCCTCCATGCAGACCTAAGGACACCAAAAGGGAAGGAGAGAGCAGACTGTTCCAGATTTTAATGGAATCTGATAATAGTAATGTTAGTGTTATCCCAGACTGTCAAACCCACCAGCACTGTTCCTCAAGGACATCACCCCTTATACACAGGAAAAACTGCCAATCTGGCTGCATTCCTTCAGTAACTTTCATTTTTCGCTACATTGGCTCTCGCTTTTTTTCCTGAAGAACTGGAACTGTATCTTGATTTCTCTCCTCGAGGAAGAAATGTTCTCAAATCCTAATTAGATTATCCTACTAAGAGTATAAAATAGGTCATTGTCTACTACAGGTAGATTGCCTCCCACAGAGAAAAGAGAGTATGAATTATAGGTGGGAAATGTGTGCTGCATAAATAATTACAAAATAAAATGTTGCAATGGGCAAGGACTTCTCTCACATTTGTTTTAGTTGCTTCCAAAAGCTCTGATTTCAAAGATGAAGAATACTGTGGAGTTTCTGGTGCACACTGCAAGTGTGGACCTGACGGTCCTCTGGCACACAGCCTGTGAAGCTGGGCATTTGGAAATGCTGGGACCTTCAGGTGTCATGGTTGGACTGTTTCTTCTGAAAAACAGGCATTGCTATCCCTAATCCTTCACTCCTTTTTTGCTGGGTTGGAGTGACTGTAAGAGCATAGGAAATCTCTTGCTTTAAAATGCAAAAAGAATAACTGCTTTTTTCCTTGTTTCTGTAGCAATAGTGATCAAAAATTGGGTTTACTGATTTTTTTTCCCCTATCTATCCTGTCCTTCAGCTGCCTTATTGCCTCCCAGCCCCAGCAAGACTCAGCCTTTGAGGCAGAGGCACCTCAAAATCCCTTGAAGCAGTGGGTAGATCTGGGGGAAGAAAAATTACTTTGAAGAGCTTGCATCACCCCAGCTGCCATCCATGGCCTGAGAGCTACTCTAGCTCAGGGAGCACTGTGAATAAGTGCCACTCTGCTCCAAAGTGTTGCTTTTTTACAAAGAGTCTCTGTGAGCTTCATGAGACATGAAATGCCTTTTGGCACTGTAACTGCAAGGAAATAAATATTGACATTGGGGGAAAAAAAAAGTTATTCATTATTGCGTATATTCTACCTCAGGAGTTATTGTTTAGTTTTAAAGACAGCCCTTCACCCCAGTGAAGGCAGGAGCAGCACTGCCACAGTGCGTGGCCACAGTGGCAAAGCTTGTGCTGAGCTGTCTGTGAGAAATGTCTGGGTCGAATCCCCCAAGTGCCAGCATGTCCCACAAACACCCAGGGACAGCAGACACGTGAGGGGAAGTCAGAGCAGCTTTCCATTGATTCACAGCCCAAACAGGCAGGGTAATGGGGTCCCATGGGGAGCTGTCATTGATCACTCAGCCAGCAGAGCAATTCCCAGCAACCAGACCCAAAAAGCTGTTTATTTGAGTAGAAAGAAATGGGACTTCAGATCACAGCAACTGAATAACTGGTAAAAAAGTTTTGCTGCCACAGGAGGAGGCAGGAAAGTGGGAAAGGCTCATAACCTCAGAGCTGTGACAAGGGGAATGGGACTGGTAAAAAGAAGTGAAGTACTGGAACCAAAGCTCAAATGAGCAGAGTGCCCTGAAGTGGCTGGAGTACAAGTGGGCATTTTATGCTTATTTGTGACAAGGAAATAAAGTTCAGTTTGGAGGTGGTGGAGAAACACCTGGAGGAAATAAACAGAACCACCCAGGGTTGCTGAGTACAGAGGATAGGGAGGATTTGGCCATGAATCCTTGATGGCCATGCCTTGAAGTCTCCCTCAACAGGCAGGATAGAGCCAGGGCCATCATGAAGCATTAGATAAGCTCTACAAAGGGAATGAAAATTAGAAATTGCAAGAACATGGCCTGCTTCATTCCTGTTTGAATACCAGCATTACTCATGAACAGCCAAGAGTTTACTAGGGCACTTTAAAGTCATGTAAGTGGGTCAGCTTGTTGCCAAAATCTGCTTATCCCCCAAACATGAGAAATTACTTCCTGACAGCCAGCAGATGAGACACAGGCAGCAGGGAGACATGTCAGCAACAGACCAAGGCAAAAGATTCCAGAAAGTGCATTTTACGCTTGCAAGTGTCTTGCTGTGTGATGCCCAGGTCCAAACAGTGCCAAGGAAGCTACTCCTTGTAATGAAAATGGTGCTGCAGGGCCCAAGGCTCTCTCATAGAGTTCTCTGCCAGTGGGCTTATTTCCAGTCTTCCTCTGAGAAGCACAGAGCAGACTATGGAAAAAAACAATCCCCTTAGTCAATGCATCACTTCAGGGTGAGTCAGTGATATAGCCCTGCATGGCCATCACTATCCTGGCTAGATAGTGCAGCAGAAAGATGAACTTCCCTGCAATACTATTGGCCTTCAGAGTGTTTCCCATCCTGGGGAGGAGCTGTTCTGCAAGGCCTGAGATTCCTCCACCGCTCACCAAAGGGATGATGGTGCTCAGGTGGTGACATCCATTACTGCAAAAGGAGTTTTGCCACTCTAGATCCCTACAGAGGGATTTGAGATGTATGCTAACAGGCAAAAAGCCTCATTATTAGAGTTGATTAGTGTTTATTACAGAGAGCTATTTTTTTTCTATTTTAATTAAAGAGGAGTCAGAAGTGCTAAGTGTTTAAAACGTTACTTTTGCTCAAGCTAGCACTTACATTGCCAAAAGCAATATTCTTACCTTTAATGATTAAATAAAATACTGGCCAAAGACCTGAGAGAACCTTTCTTGACAACCAGCTAGGAGACTGTATGAAATCGGAAACATATATTTCCACAGTTTTTTACTTTTTTTTTCCACCATGGAATACTTTGGAAATATTTTCTTCTCATGAACATACCCAGCTGCCTCTGGTGTGTAGTTGTAATGGCTGTGTCCCCACTGGCAAGGGCCCCTGAGCAGCACAGCCTCTCCCCAAAGTCCCTGACAATGCCAGCCAAGGATGGGGAGGTGGGAGGTCACCTGCCAGCTTGGATCTTTTTCCAAGCAGTCAAAAACAGGGGCATCCCACCTCAGTCCCGTCCTTTTGCCCTGTCCCCGCTGCGAGCCCCCAGCATCCCCACCTTCCCCACCCTCTGCCATGCCCATGCTTTTGCTGAAAAAGTTTAAAAAAGAGAATAAGCAACATTTCACACCTGTGACAGAAGGCAATGCTGCAGGGATGTGGCGCTTCCCCCCTGACACCCTCACCTGCCTGCCATGTGACATGTCTCAGCTCTCCCTTCTCTGTTGTTTCTGTGCAGCCGGCCGCAGCGGCAGAGACGGGAAGCCCACGGCGAGGCGCACAAGCAAGGCAGGTAGGCAAAACCCTGGGGGGGCCCAGCCCTGGCAGCCACATCCCCATGGCTGGGCTGAGGCTGTGGCAGGGGGAGGGAGCACCTCTTGAACATGCCAGTCATCTTTTGGTAGAAGTCATGCCATTAGAGGGATCCGAAGGGCCCCAGAGGAAGTCCTGCTGCCTGACACTCTCATGAAGATGAGGTGTGATGCTACGGCCATTTGCCACATCCCTTTGGGTTTCATGTGCCGCTGATGCACAGTTTGTGTTGCCCATGCTCTGTGAGCGGGTGCCTTCCCTCCAAGATTGCATTCTGCAGAGCTGAGCCCCCTCCACAGGCTCTCCATCATACCACTTGTCCTTCCCACTGCCACTGCCAGGGAGAAAGCACCTTTCTGAGCACAGTCAAACCTGATCACAAATGTTGCCTTTGTCAGTGGCCTGCTAACTTCGTTCCCCCATCTCAGACAAGCATACATCTTTCCCAATGTATACTCACAGGTCTTTCAGAGGCTGAATTAAATCTAAAGCAGAGGCAGGGCCCACCTTTTAAAATGCTTGAGGGGTAATTCATGACTAGAAGAACTCACTGATGGAGGTACACAACTCACCTCTCCTACAAATTATTGAATTGAGACCAAGCATCTTTCTAAGATGTTTCATAGATAAAACTCTGGGTTTGAGAGAGAAGTCACTGATAACACCACTGGCCTCTGTCAGGAGAGTGTTTTAATTGGCTTCTCACGGAATAACTGCCCATGAGTCTGTGAGAAATACAGCACAGCTGAACAGTCCCATTTAGGAGAAGCTTTATCTCAGGAACATATTCCCTACTAAATTTCTCTGTCAACCTGTTTTCCTTTAATCTATTTCTTGCTTGTCTTGTGCCTCTCTGAGTGTGCCACGTTTTCTAAAGTCGAGAACCAGTGAAACCTTTCCCCCTGTTTCTGAGCCCTCCTGTCCCCCAAGCAGCTGGCATGCAGCTGTCTCTGAGGCCACCAAACGCTTCGCCTGTGCAAGGGAGCAACCCAGGAGCTGCTGCCACTGCCCTCGCAGCCAAAGCACTGGGGTGCTGAACAGCACTTTGCACCTTGGAGGTGGAGGTGGGGCAGAGCATCCTCTGTCCAGCATTTGGTGGAACTCCAACAGCTTCTGGAATGACCCTCCCAGGCTCTTTAATGCTCCTTTTTTATCCTTGATAGAAATCTGGGGCAGGAGCTAATCATTTTATCCCAAGTTAGGGGACGGCCTGCCTCCTGGCCTGGTTCCCAGACTGTCTCCATTTTGTTCCTGGGCAACAGCCAGTAGCTTATTTGATATATTGTTTCCCTAATTCCTGGCCTCACACTCCATCACATGTCAGGAATGGCTCCCCCCGCCCCGCCACGTTTCCATTTCCCCATTTAACCACACATACTATTCCTCCAGCCCACACTTTTGAGTGACTATCTCCAAACTGCTGTAAGCAGAGATAATTTTACAGAGACAAAGGGTCACCAAATGAATGCTTTCTCAGTGCCAGAATTCATGCAGGTGCCTAAACTGTGTGCTGAGTGCAGGAATCCCTGTTTAATGACACACTGCCAACCACTGCAAGCAATCGCACGGTCATGGTCTAAGGAGTGAATGTTCTGAATGTTCTGAGGGGTAATGAAACGAAATGAGTGTGTACTTCTCGTGGGCACTGCTCAGGGCTCACAGCTGTGCTTCTCTCCTCCTGCTAGCCCAATCTTAAAACGAAGCCCTGACATCACCAAATCTCCCCTGACGAAGTCAGAGCAGCTGCTGCGAATAGATGACCATGACTTCAGCATGAGACCAGGTTTTGGAGGTATGAAACATGCACATTTGTCACTGTTCAGTTTTACACTGTCACTTCTTTGTACTGTAACATGGACTGAGGTTAAGAAGCAGATTGGCAACCAGAGCCTTTTCTGTCACTAATTTCTGTTATTTTGCATTCCGAATCATTATATGCTCAGGTGGATAGGGATGCAGAAAAATAGCCTTCTGGATGAGCAAAAAGCTTAATCAAGGGCATGGAAATGTGGTTACAGACAATACAATATTCCTGGTATTCAGTGACACTTCCCTCTGACAAAAATCTGCAAATACATCTTATGTTTATTCCTGGATGATGCAGAAATACATGATGTGTGTGCATAATCAAATGACTTAGCACACCTATTGACTGGCCATTTCATTTGTAACCCAAAAGAAAACACTTTGACTGCCCTGTGTTAATGCTTGCTTACAGTTTTGTGGCTGTGTGCGAGAGCAAACTAAGCTTTCAGGGAAATGGATGAAGGAGAACACGTTTTCTTTCAGCCCATCGGATTAGAGAATGTTGTAATTTATCTACCCTTTCTGGCTGACAGATGGTCATTCAAATCCAGGATACCATTATATACTCTGATGAAAGAAGATTTTATTGCTAAATGCTCAATATACCAAATACCAGCATGTTCAATTAATTTAAAAATGTTTCAGTTTCATAGCAGTTTGCTAATGTGAGCATTATTTGTCTTGACAGCTCTTCTCTTTTGTAATTGCCAGAGGTATAGGAGGGACTGGTCAAAGCCTGGATGAGAGAAAAAAGACCCCTATTATGTGGGGTCACAGCTGGATCTTTCCCTTTGGGAACCCCAGACTCAGGGGCACATGCTTGTGTCCTGCAACGCACCCCCTCCTGTCACCCTGTCTTTTCCACAGCTGAGCACCAAATTATGTGAAAGCCAAATACACAGAGTAGCTCTCATGGATATACTAGCCTACAAGGGGGGCAGAAGTGAGGGGAAAATCTGGAGTCACTCTCCCACATATCCTTAGCTGTGCTGTCACTGCCCTCCCTCAGAATGGATACTCTACCAGGCATGTGTCTCGCCAGTCCTGGACCCAAGCATTAGAGCTAAAAGCAATTAAAGTTGCTTTTAAATTTTGAAGGGACACAAGTAGGATGACACAATCAAAAGAGAAAGTCATTAACAGATCTGTCTCATTACTCACTTTAATTGTTATTAAGAGGTTTTTGTTATGAATTCCAATGGTTTCTAATTTCTATTGGTTTACCATTGTTTCTATTTCAGACTGAGCATCTATTTCTGTCTCTAAGATACTAAAGCCAGGGGATTACTTTGTCTCACTAGGTTTGTACTTTGTCTACTTTTACTTTTTTCCCCCACAGGCCCTGCAATTCCTGTTGGGGTGGATGTCCAAGTTGAAAGTTTGGACAGCATTTCTGAAGTGGACATGGTAAGAGTCACGGATTGGACCTCTGGAGATCAAACTTGTGCTGACAGCAGGGCCAGCTACAGCAGACTACCTGGGTTTGTGTCCATGAGTTTTGAATACCTCCAAGGACAAACACTCCACAGCCACTGGGAGGGGATTCAGGTTTGAGCTGAATCTGCTGTCAATGACTTCTGCTGACCTCATGTTACCATTTCATGTCCCTTGAAGCAGAAGGAAGAAATCGACTCTTTCTTTTCTCTAGGACAAAATGATACAACACTGCTAACACTGTCTCAAAGGATTTGGGGTTTTATGTTTTTTACATTTTTATATTTTCTTTAAAAATTATAACCTGCTTAAATGCTCTCAAGAGACCAATTAATGTGTTAGTTTTAAGGCATTTTTATATACTGTAGACATAGTCTCACGTTGGCCATGTTCTGAGGAGGTCAGGGGCTGGAGAGCTCCCAAGTGCAAGGGGGAATCACTTTAAACAGAAAAAGGGCGGGTTTTGAGCAGATACAGGAAGAACTTTACTCATAGGGTAGTGAGGCACTGGAACAGGTTGCCCAGAGAAGTTGTGGATGCCCCATTCCTGGAAATGTTCAAGGCCAGGATGGATGGAGCTGTGAGCAACCTAATCTAGACCATGTCCCGGTCCACGGCCGGGGAGTTGGAACTAGATGACCTTTATGGTCACTTCTGCAATCCAAACCATTGTATGATTCTGTGATACCCAGAGTCTCTCAGTAGCTCAGGTTTTGCTCTGAAAGAGATAAAAAACCAACTCCCCAATACAGAATACTTTTCAAAATGTTTTGATCTTTCAACAAATGTATCAAATAGCTCTGTAGGTTTCACAGAAAGGCGCAGCTTCTTTGTGTTCCTAATTGACAGGCAGAGGCTGCTCTTGACCTCCTCCCATGTCTAAGCCAGGAACACTGCCATGTAGCAGCACAGCTGCCATTCAGCAGCCACAGCTGTGCAGCTGTTGCAGCTTTGGGGTGGGCTGGGATACGATCCCATCCCTTGTTGGGTACAGCAGGGTGACAGCACGTCAGGGCCGAGCACTCTCCTCAGCACTGGGGACCCCTCCAGCTGACCCCCAAGTCCAAAAGAAAACACCAAAACCAAAAACCGAAACCTAAACCACAGACCTTTTTTTTTTTTTTTTTTTAAACAAACATTAGGATTTTGCATTCATTCTCTGGCTTTTGAATACTGTACCTGCTCCTCCTCTAACATCATGCTGCAACACTCAGCAACATGGAAAAAACACTGTATGGCCTTGGGTTTAAAAAAAGCCATTCAGGGTCAATATTGGCTGTTTGCAAAATAGTGATGGGGGAAACTTCATATTCTCAGAATCAATTCTTTTTGACTCATGCAGCTTTATAGAAAAATAAGCCATGCTGCTTTGCAAGATCATTGCTTGCTTTTTAAATGAAGGAACATCAGCGACAGTTATCTATTCTATACTGAATTTAAGCTTGAGAAGTTAGTTATATCAGTTTTTCTTTTTTTTTCTGCTACTTTTTGACTATTTGCAAGAAAGTGGTAAAATAATAGAGGATGTTATAAAACTTCATTAGAATGTCACAAATCAGACTTTTTTCCCAAATAACTGAAAAAATTATAAATATCTATTATTTTAGGTAGCCTATATATTACTATAGGCTAGTGACCCTGAAATTACAGAGCTTTTGCATGTTGTGTGGGGCAGCTGTATTATCTGGAGGAAAGATGACAAGAAGGTAAAAACAGATTGTCACCCAGCTTTGGAAATTTATTTGCAAACATAATAGGAAGAGTTAATAGTGTCACTGAGAACTAGACCAAAAGAAGAAGAGAGACATATAGTTGTTGCTTGAGGGATTTTCAGATGATGTATTATAAATGATTGTGGTTCCTGGTTTAATAGCCTAAAACTAGTATTAATAAATCTTTCCTAATGAAACTGACAATACCAGATTTTTCCACAGCAGCCATATTGGTAAATTTATGCAAAAAAAGCAAGGCATTGACGTCTCACTAAAGAACAAATATCTGTCAATTTATTGCTGTTTAAAGGACATATTAACAGAAGTCAAGGTGAAAGGTTTCCCAGATCAAAGATCTTTAAATTTAAGTCTTTCTGAGATCAAACATCTTTAAAATAAACAGGACAAATTGTTACTGAATGCTAGAGAATGAATCCAAAGAGAAAGAAGAAATTACATGGTCACTGGCTTTGGGAGCTTCAGTTGGATGCAATGTAAAGCATTTCCAAGGATTATATTGGCCTCTAGTGTAACAATAATAGCATAGGCTGCAACTAAAAATCACTTCTATTGAAAAAAGACAGCAGAACTCCCCATATTTCAAAATGCTTGGGAAGTGTGTGGAAAAAAAAAATCAAATGCCAAAAAACTCCACCCCAAACCCACCTGACCTCCTCTGCTCCAGATACTAGGGCAGACTGGTCAGACTTCGACACTTCTCTCACTTCATGGGCAACATATTACACTACACTCAAAGAGACCATATTTATAAACAACTCTGTGATCTTATCTTTAGATATAAGATGGCTCCCTTTGAAACAAGGAAAAAAACAAACCCAAGTATGTGTCTCTGGACTCTGACTCCAAATACAATACAGCTCAAAGTCAAAGGCCATGCCTCAGATCTAATAATACAATATGTGGGGGAAAAAAGCTAACAGCCTCCCCCCCCATTTTGGTCAAATATAGAGTCAAAAAGATTTCAGAATCAATGCTGGAGGAAGAGCTCCCACTGCCTGGGAGAAGGCAGTTGCTGGAGCAGCAGAATGGCAGTGCAGGCAGCAAGTGCTTGTTCCCTGTTTGTTCCAGGAGCACAGCATCACGTGGTTGGGGGACTGAGTGGTCAGCAGCACTGTACACCCACTGCTGCCTTGGCATGCCTGCATGTTTGCCCCTGGAGTGGCTCACAGACACTAAAATGCAACATTTGCATTTCAGAGGTGGATTTGCCACCTGGGTGGCCTCTGATAAACCCATAAATCTGCCTGACCTGAGGAGTAAACAAGCTGCAGCTGGTCATGTCCCTTGCAGCTCGGGGAGTGGGTATGTCTCCAGGAACGGTGCTTTCCAGTTTGTGGTTTGTCCCACACAGAGGCAATCACTACTATGCTGATAATGTATAAGTTGTGACGTAAGCCTGTTTGTTGCAGGACTTCACCATGACACTTTATCTGAGGCACTATTGGAAAGATGAGAGGCTGTCCTTCCCCAGCACCAACAACCAAAGCATGACCTTTGATGGCAGACTGGTGAAGAAGATCTGGGTCCCCGACATGTTCTTTGTCCACTCCAAGCGTTCCTTCATCCACGACACCACCACAGACAATGTCATGCTGCGGGTCCAGCCAGATGGGAAGGTACTTTATAGCCTCAGGTAAAGCAGCATTTGGTCAATGCACGCCATTAGTGGAGTGAGAAAGTGGTTTAATTCATCCCTGTATTGTGCTTTCACATGACTTCATAGAGCAAAAAAGCATAAAACAGAATGAATGTGTTGACTATCCACAGACATCTGAGTCCCTGTCCAAGTTCCTTTAAGTGCCTATTGCAGGAAGATTTCCATGCCAAATTCTGTGCCAGTGTTGCTGGTTGCACCACGGTTCCCTTCCCTTGTGTGCATGGTTAGCCCCTCTTCCCGCTGGGAAGCTGCAAACGTGACAGCTCAACAGGGACCAGAGGGCTGCAATCCCCACGGGGCACTGCTGAAGAGGCAGGGCACAATCTAAGGAACAGGGCAATGTCTGGTAACAAAGAGAAGTCCGGGGCAGCTATAGTTATCCACTTCACTATACAACAAGCCTCTGTGCCTAGCAGAAGTTGCAACTTCTATTCTTACAGGCAATTATGAAGAAATATAAATTATACCAAGCACAACTTTAGCTTTATGATACACAAAAAACCAAATGGAACAACCTTCAGCACATGAAGTGACAAGCTTCAGAGCAAGGGTATATAGCTCCTGGTGATTCACACGTATGGCTAGAGAAACCCAGCCACTTGACTTTGGCTCTTCCTGCTTTTTCCTCACTTTTCATGAAAAATACTTGAAAGCTTCTTGAAGGGGATATTTTTGGTACACATTGTTTTGTCCTCTAGTTAGAGGAGTGATCCCAGGCCTGGCTTTCTCCCTTATTTTCCAGTTGGTTGATCAGCTGATGTAAGTCTGAACATTTCTAAACCAGGATTTTTTTCTTTTTAATAAATAACACCTTCATACTCGGAGATGCTAAGTAAGGAGCATCCCTGTTGTGATTTAACGCCAGCTCTCAGCTAAGCTCCACATGGCTGCTGGCTGATGCCCTCCTGGTGTGATAGAGACAAGAATTGAAATGGTAAAAGTGAAAAAACCCCTTGTGGGTTAAAAGAAAGGCAGTTTAATAGGTAAAGCAAAAGCCACACACACAGGGAAAGCAAACCAAGGAATTCCTTCACCACTTCCAGTGGGCAGGCAGGTGCTCAGCCACCCCCGATAAAGCAGGGCTCCATCACACATAATGGTGACTGGGGAAGACAAATGTCCTCACTACAAACTTCCACCTTTTCCTTCTTCTTCCCCCCATTTTATATACTGAGCATGATGCCATATGGTGTGGGATGTCCTATTCATCAGCTGGGGTCAGCTGTCCTGGCTGTGTCCCCTCCCAACTCCCTGTACACCCCCAGACTCCTTTCTGGTAGTGGGGGGTGAGAAGCAGAAAAGGCCTTGATGCTGTGCAAGCTCTGCTCAGCAACAACGAAAACATCCCTGTATTATCAACACTGTTTTCAACAGAAATCCAGAACATATCCCCACACTAGCTACTGTGAAAAAAATTAACTCTACCCAAGACAAATCGAGCATGACCTGTCTATCTCCCAAAGAAACTAAAATCTGTGCTTCTGTTTTTCTTGGCTGCAGCTCCATTCAGTTAGAAAAGAAGTGTTGCCAAAAGACCTATAAAAACCTATTAGAGAGGAAATGGCTGTATAATATTCTGATGCAAGAATGTCAATACCACCTCCACAGCAATGAAATAACAAAACCAGTGCTAAATAAACAAAGCATCAGATGATAGATAATATATTCTGAAGGACAAAAAGAAGGAAAATCTGAGTGATAGGAGGTCAGTATCAGCAAGCTTCATAGATTTAACTAGTGGTAAAGTTGCGGAATACACTGCTTATGAAGGCTGTGGAGGTCTTTAGGGAATGTTAGGAGTGGTAGACGTGGAGCTGAGCCTGCCACGAGGTGAGGAGATCAACTTCTCAGCCTGCTGAGATGTTTTACGATTCTGTGAAAGTAAGTCAAGCAAAGAAATTCTTGATTCCCTAGGGGGCATCAGTTTGACAAGAATTCTTTTGTTCTCTGATATTTTTATCTTACTGTTCCTTGAAATTCACAGCCTGAACAGTGTCTGCATTCTCATTATCAAAGCTTTTTCTTCACTCAGCGTATTAGACAAGGTTCAAGTGTTGCTTAGGCCTTTGCAAAGTTTGCTCAGGTTGTTAGTACAATAAAAAAGGACAATAATATGACATAATGTTAAGATGCAGCATGCATGTCTATATATTCTTTCATTTAGTTGCATGATATCTATCATCCGTGTTGCAAGCATTTGTGGTTATCCAAAGAACAGAAGAACATCAAACTACTCAGATCCTGCCATGCACAGTCTTGTGCTTAAACAATTACCTTGTACAAAATGGTCATGGACATCTTCAATAGCAAATTGGCAGAGCTTCACTATTTTATTGAGCAGCGACTGCAGGCTGCAGTGCTTTATGAATGCTGGGGAAGTACAAAGGCTGGTCTCTCCTTAAGAGCAAACAGGTCATTATTGCCTGTCTGCCTTTACTGAATGCCTTTGCCTGTAGATTATATTTTTCCTTGGTGCCTGCCTTTTTAAGGTTCTTTGCCAGACTTTGTTTTCTCTTTTCTTGGATACCACTGTAGACTTCCCTAGCACCTAAACAATCAATCTAAGCCAAGCACTTTCACTCAAAATGTAAATCCAGATAGGAAAGCAACACCAGATGGAACGCACACGTGCAGAAGGACTACTAACATAAGGGACTGGAATGTGTTTTTATTATTACATGACAGACATCTGTCTACCATTAGCCCTTCTATAACTCATTAATTCTTTCCCCATTATGAATTATCTTTTTTTTTTTTTTT
>VXBX01008609.1:1796581-1815533 GCA_013400415.1 Scytalopus superciliaris
TTTTTTTAATTTACTTCCCTGGAGTTCAAGCAAGTAGAGTCAAGATTTATGGATGCTATGGATGTTCAAACACAAAATTATGCTACGATAAATGAGATAATCAGACCACAGCGAGACCAGAGCCTTTGACTGATGGGGTAGAGCATTTCAGTGGTCACTGTTGTGTATCAGCTCCAGCCTTAACTCGAGGCACTGCCTGTGCCCTCTGGTGGCTGATACCCGTGTGAGAGCACTGGGTTCTCACCGAGCAGCTGGAAATTCACGGTGTGTGGAGAAAATTACCCAGGTCCCTCATGGCACTAGGATGGCTTTGATAAATGGAAATTATTTATCGTAAAGAGCATTTGTTGAAAGCACAGATGTCTGCAGAGATATGTCTGCTGCTTGTCAAGGGGGAAAGTGTCCTCTCTGCCCTTTCCCATTTTCTTCTCCAATATTTTTGTCATCCAGTAGCAATTTGTAATGACCTAACTTTCTAGTCCTTTTTTTCTAATAGTAGTTTGCTGAGAGGAAGAAATGGCTTTAACTAAAGTGAAATGGCTTTAGCTGAATGGAAGGGATTTATTTTCAGTTGACTGCTACTTGCTGTAGCTGCTTAATAAAAGACCAAACTCACAGCTTTACTGTTTTTCAGTCACATACGAGGACAAGTTTTTTATGCAGTGACTTTTGTTATTCCTAGAGTTACAGTAACAGCAATGTGCAACATGGATTTTAGTCGCTTTCCCCTGGACACACAGACCTGTTCCCTGGAGATTGAAAGCTGTAAGTAAAGTGGAGATGTTGGGGAGTTAAGGGCCGCACCCAACTGCTTTTAATTATGCCAGTAATTAATTATACCAATAATTAAACTGCTGCTACATTCACGGAAGCTCTAACTAAAGTCAACAGACTTCAGGACTAAGAAAAACTCCTTGTGCATACCTTTTCACTTTGTGAAAAGTACACAAGCAATAGAGCTGTGAGCACTGTCTTGCCAGTGCCCCCGAGTGCCAGCCAAGCTGCCCCACTGCCACCCCACCCTGCAAGGACCTGGGCCATTTGCCTGCAGGTCAGCAGTCCCCAACAGCACCTGCTTGTCCGAGTGCCCTCAAACACAGAGATAAATGGCCCTACACATGCATCATCTGCTCACCTGTAGTACAGAAACCCCAGTGGGGCAGAGACATTAATCACCTCCTCTTACGTTTCTTACTCCTATTTGAGATAAACCCAGCCTATACCCTTTGTCCCAAGTATGATGCACATATGAATTGGCTAGATTTCATACAGCAACATTTTAAACTTTTGGCTTTTTACGAGTTATTTTCTCCTCCCTCTTAAGCCTGCAATAACAAATTATCATCTTAATTTGGTTTTAATGCATTTACATGTGATTTCTTTCTCCCTGTCTGTGAAGAGCTGCTACTAAACCAAGCTGAAAGGATTAGCACTGCTATTATTTCCACATGAAAAAAACAAGACCTGTAAAGTTCATGTGTGCATCACAGGCAGAATGTTTACCCAAGAGATTTCCCTCTGACAATGAGCTAATCCACTCCTTGCCACAACCACAGGGGGTGGTAGCAGCTGTCTCAGTGCACTATACTGAGGTTTGCTCTGCTCCCCTAGATGCCTACACTGAAGATGACCTTATGCTCTACTGGAAAAATGGGAATGATTCCCTAAAAACAGATGAGAGGATATCACTGTCCCAGTTCCTGATTCAAGAGTTTCACACCACCACGAAGCTCGCTTTTTACAGCAGCACAGGTGGGTACTGGAGTGCCTGCCAGAGAGTAGGCTGGGGGCAGAAGGGGTGCAAACTGTCTCTCTTGACCTTGGTCTTGGAGCATTGTTCATTGGGAGTTCTCTCTGTGGCCCATCAGAGCTGCCTCTCTTGTATGCCAGGGCAGCTGTCTCTGCCACAGACTTCCATCTTGATGGTTATGTGGTCTGGAAAGACAATCCCTCTTCATGATCACACCAAGCCTTAACATTAATTAAACTCTCAAATTACACAGGCTATGTTCTCTTGAATATATCGTCCTGAGAGATGCTTTGACTTTGATAGTTGGTTCAGTAAGGAGTCTTTTCTGTAAATTGCAATGATCTACGGTCATTAACTGTGTTTTTCTAAAAGAAAATGAGGCACTTTTCCCCTCATGCAACATCACCTTGTCTGAAAGTAGTTTGATGTTGGTGTAACTTCTCTTTTTCATTCTCTCTGTCATACAGGGTGGTACAATCGCCTCTACATAAACTTCACTTTACGGCGACACATCTTCTTCTTCTTGCTCCAAACCTACTTCCCTGCCACCCTCATGGTCATGCTGTCCTGGGTGTCCTTCTGGATCGATCGCCGAGCAGTTCCTGCCAGAGTACCATTAGGTAAAAACAATCTTGGAGTCAGCAGACCTAAGACACAAATTGCTGCAACCAAAGCCTTGCCCACCAAAATGAAATCCCCTGTGCTATGCACTCCCCCCATGTTGCCCTGTGGCATGGAAATCATCTCTGCTACACATGTCTCCCAGGGACAGGGCACACGACCCTCCATGGGCAGGGGACTGACAACAGTGCAAACTCTCCACCTCCCTGCAGTGCTAAGGTGAAAATCAGCATCAGAAGCCTTGACAACACTTCAGTTTACTGAGTTTTGCTGGAAGAAGGAGGGTGGAGGTAACAAAGCCAGTTGAGCTGTGCCATTTAACTTGTTAAATGAGTTTACACTGTAGTGGGAGGCATTCAGCTTCCCCTTTTGCAGTATCTTTCAGACAGATTAAACTCCATGTCAGAGGAGTCATCATGGAAGCCGAACTACAATATGGACAGAAATCTTCTTATAAAGTGGATGCCTTGACCTTAGCAAAGTGCTGTTTGTGTTTTTGCAGATTCTCAGCTCAAGCTTGCTTCCTCTTATTCCAGGCAACACACCTCAGGATTTTATTCATTCTCTAAATCATATTCCTCAATGGAGAGGATATGTAGAGACATAACAGATGGCACTGGGGCAACTGCCCATGTCTGAATTTAGAAACAGCACCCATTGCCTTAAGACATTAAAAGGAGCTTAAGGGTTTGGGTCATGGCCTTTCAGAAGATACAGGCACTGCCGTAGCATCGTTTTTTAGCACTAGATAGTGCTGTGAAATCAGTCATTTGTGCTTGTATATATTATTTCAACTTTCAAAGTGATCACTAATGTGACATAAGTAGGTCCTGAAAAAGGAGGGACACAGAGAGGCTCCCTGAGAGCCAGGACAACACTGAACTACAGGGGCTCCTGTCCTTGCTGACGTGCCCAGTGTGCTCATCTGTGGGTAATGTGGGGCAGCATAATGTGTGCAGAGCCCCGTTATTCTTTGCTTTTTGCTCCAGTGAGGGCACAGACCAGGTGTGAGAGTCAGCTGGTGACTTCTGTGACTTCCCATGAAGTGGGACTACCCAGACAAAGTCCAGCATACGGAAAACACAGGGGAAACCGGTAGAAGCAGCAGCTTTGCTTGTGTCAATGCTGTGGAGGAGTAGAACTAAAAGCTGAGATATTTAGAAGTGTAGGGTCATCTCAAGTTGGAAGGGATCCAAATCCACATACTTGTATTCCTTCAGGGACTGTCCTTAGCCTGGAGTGGGGTGAAGCCAGCATGGGGTCAAAGCACTGCTGCCTGGCCATGAGGTGAGAGGCTGGTGGTGTGGTGAGCAACACCGTGAGGCCAGAATTAGAGCTGTGCTCACCAAAAAGACAAAAAAACCCCCCAATTAGAACTATCAGGGCTGCCTGGACCCTCCTCAGGCAGTGAAATCCATCACTCAAGTGTGTAAAACAATACTGCTGCAAGGAAAATTCGGGTGTCAGGAAATTGTAACAACTGTATTTGTCATGAAGAGTCTGGTTTGAAAATGGTCTCTCTGGTGGTGTGTTCCCAGGGATAACCACCGTGCTGACCATGTCCACCATCATCACTGGGGTCAATGCCTCCATGCCTCGTGTGTCCTACATCAAAGCAGTGGACATTTACCTGTGGGTCAGTTTCGTGTTCGTCTTTCTCTCGGTGTTGGAATACGCGGCTGTGAATTACCTGACCACGGTGCAGGAACGTAAGGAGAGGAAACTGCGGGACAAGGTGAGGTTTTGTATCTCCGGAGCAGTTTTATGCCCCTGGGAAAAGGTGTGGCAGAAGTCTGGAAATATTCAAAACTTTGCAACTACTGTGTGCTGCTCTCAGCTGCTGGGGGAGAAGGCAGTGCTTGTAAACACACTAGAGCAAGTCATTCCAGGTCATAAGGATTTGCGACAGACAACCCACACCCAAGTTCTCTGCTCTTTCTTTGGAGCCTAAGGATGTTAATTCCCTCTACATATAGTCCTTCACTGCCTAAATAAATGGGAAAGGTTTCAGGATTCTACCTTTAAATACTTCTTTATACTGAAGATTCAAACCTGTGAATAGAATCAGCTGGATACTGGATTTTGGGTTTTAGACAACATGGCAGATATCCCCCACCTCTATCCATGCACAGTCTAACCTTACACAATGGTTCCAGTTTCCCCCTTTTCCCCAAGTTACATTAAATTTTAACCACCTAAAATTTCAGCCTAAGATCCTCTTCAAATGGGGCAAGACTCATATAATTCCTTCTTATGCTTTCCCTCTGTCCTCTTCTCTGATTTTCTCAGCTTCAGGGTAGAGATCCAACCTTTATTTACACCCTGAAAACCTGTGCCTAAGCCAAAAGAGCTTTTCCACAGACAGCCCTGCTCTCTCCATGACTGCACCTGTGTCTTGCAGATGGGAAATGGAGACAGAGGAAGCTGCTGTCCAGCTCCACCCTCTTCTTCTCCCTTTGTGTCCCAGCTGCCTGAACTCTCCTGGCCTTTCCCCTCCTCTGCTTCTGTAAGGAGGAAAGGGATGTCTTTGTACCCCTGGCCCCAGCTCAAACCCAGCCTGCCTTTGTGCCCACAGCCTGCCTGTGCATGCAGCCTACCTCAGCCTCGGGCCATGATGATGGATGGCAGCTACAACGACGGGGATGTGAACGAGCTGGGGCACTACATGTCCGAGAACGGAGACAAGCCGGACCGAATGATGGTGCAGCTGGCCCTGGGCTCTGAGCGGGGCTCGGGCAGGAGGAAAAACCAGAGATACGTCAGCATGCGGATCGACACCCATGCCATCGACAAGTACTCCAGGATAATATTCCCTGGTGCATACATTCTATTTAATTTGATATACTGGTCCATTTTTTCATAAGTATTCATAACCTCTGTAGTCACAGAGCATTGTGACATTAAATGAAAGGACAGTCTCATAGGCTAATGGAAAGAAAATAGAGAATTGCTTTAACTGGAAGGAAGATTGATTTTTTCAGGATTTAGTGGTTTTTTTATTAGAGGCAACTCATCTGTGGCATAAATAATTGTGCGAGTTTCACATGTCAGCAAAATATAGGATATACAATCTAAAATTTTATACTTATTTAAAGTTGTGCTAGGTTCCTTCTTGTGCCTCACAGGCCACTGTAAACTATTTTAACAAGTGACTATAACTGCCAGTTGCTTATACATGGTGCATCCTCCATTTTGTGCCCCTGAAATTCTAATTCTCCGAGTACCTGAATGCATGCATACATCTCTCAACTCAGCAGACTTACCGTGTTCAATACCAATAAACACAAGAATATGCAAATACTTGCATGTTTGCAGGATGAGGTCAGAAATGGCAATTACAAACACAAAACATCCAGTACTGGGAAACACTTTGGCAAGGTTACTGATGGCTGCAACTTGCTTTCACAGCTTAATGCACCACGTTAACAGTACTGCACTGACAGGTCCAAGTAGGAATGCTTTCAGACTTGTGCTTTGTCTTGATCATATTTAAAACAAGGATATATTTCCAAACTGTTTTGACTGACGTTTTAAAATATGACTTGCAATACACATTAAATAAGGAATGAACAAAAGCCAGACTTCTGCAATGCTAACAAAATCCTCTGAGAAACACAGGAGCTGTCCTTTGATGTGCTTATTTGGGAGGCTTGCTCTTGAGTTTCCTGGGAGAGGAAACAAGTTTCTCTACGAAAATGATCCAGTGAAGACAATCATGTGTCTACAAGAACACCTCCAAACTACTCCAGGAAAAGCCTCTCTCCTCCAAGGTAGTCTGGGCATTACCAGTCTGTACAGCCTGAGAACCTGTTGCAGCCTGTAAAGCCATCAGTAATTGTACTCACTTATGGGAAAAGCCAAGTTCATCTCTTCTTAGTAAAGGCGTAATAGAAAGGTGCTCAACAGCTGACAAAGCAGTAGTAAGGACTTTACATTTGAGTTACTAGAGACACCATGCCAAAAACTCTGGAATTACGTAAAAAAGAGCTCCCACCATAAGACAGCAGCTCAATTGCAGATGCAGTTTGCACACAATTGCAGAATTCATTATTCCCTGCACAGCAGATGCTGTTGTCTTTTACAGGTGGAGCTGCTCTGAGCATCAGACCAAAGCAGTTGTGACTCCAAAAGGAAAGTGAATCTTCTGGCATGACATCCTCCCTGGCCTGCCTGTTCTGCCACTGCTCTCAGGCATGACACAGACATTGCACTTGTTTGAACACTGCTGGTTGTTGTTTTCATTTCCAATGTAAATAAATGTCATGCAAACATACTCAGCATTTCTTACAACTGCTAAAATCAGGACCTGAAAAACTACCTACACTCATCTTGCACTTGTAGCTTACACTCCATAGGTAAGGAGTAATCACATAGGTAGTTACAAAAGCTAAAAATCATTAAAAGACACACCCACCCACGAGATTTTACTACTAATTTCTACAGGTGTTTTTTTCACATACATGAACTATCATAGCTCCATTTTATCAAGTTCCTTTCATATAATATTATTCTACTGTAAGTTTTTCCAGTAGATTTTAAAAAATTACTTTTTTTTTCTTTTTAAACCAAAAACATTTCAATCAAATGAAAGTAGAAAAGTCACTCTGGCAAAAGCAGATAAAAGGCTGGCCACCAGGTTTGCCCACCCTACCCTATTCCTTATTCTGATGCACCTTCCACCACAAATAACTCCAAGATTTCTTGGGCACTACTTGCACAGGAATGTATTTAGATTCTCAGTATTGTTAAGAACCCATTTATTTCTACAATTTAAGAATAGCATGAACAGGAGTGCCAGATTTTATAGTAAGCTCTTCAGCTTCATAAGGAGCTTAATGTTGTGTAGTTTGCTGCAGTACTGTACATTCCTTTATAGACTCATTAATCTCATACTACACACGTTACTTGGCATCCGATCAGAATATTAAGGGAGATTTTGAAGATACAAATGGGAGCTGGATTTTGGATTCCCTGACTTTCAGTGGGGACCTGATTTCTCACATGATTTTTTCAAAGTTTCCCTTCCAGCACAACTCCCTAACCAGATCCCCCCAACCTCAGTGTTTGGATTTACACTGTTAATTTACTTGTGTTTTAATTGGGAAACTCTAGTGCCTTTTCAGTCTTATATAAATGTGTATATAGATGTATTCTTTAAGTACAGGATATGTCATGTACAGTCAGTGTTTGCTATCAACAACTGTACTCATTAAACATATTTACATACACGCTTTTTTGGCTTTTAACCTTTCAGTGTATGTTTTTTGTATTCAATCATTAACACTCTTCGCCTTTCCATTTTCAAAATAAATCAGAGATTTGTTTGCTTTTGTTTATTTCTAGAAACATTCAAAATCACAATAAAACTTCACATTTGTACAGTATTGTATGTTTTCTATCTTCAAAAGAATTATCTCCATGAGTTTATACAGGTATGTAAGACCTTTTTACTTCTCCACGGACACCCCCTTGTCGCATCCCCACATCACCATAGGCGAATCAGAGCTTAAGTCAGTCCAGCAGTTCACCTATCTGGGAAGCATCATTTCCTCAGATGCTAAGATTGACAAAGAGACAGACAACAGGTTAGCAAAGGCATACAGAGCTTTTGGAAAACTCCATAGAAGAGTCTGTAACAGATGCTGAGAAGGCATGAAGAATGAGATGATTTCTTTCCCAGTAAGAAGAAAATCGTCATAGTAATCAAATCATTGGATGTCTTTCTACAGGCTGCATGACTGAGCAGTGATTCAGTACAAAACAAACCCAAATTCCCTGCAAGTCCCAAGGAGCAAGTAGAAATCCCTGGGACTCCTGCACTTGCTCCTGCGGCAATGTGGTATTTGATAGGGCACTGAGGATGCAGCAAAAACAAGGGCAGAAAAACAATGTATTGCACGTTCCACAGTAGCTTGGTGGCAGTACAACACATGAGGCCATTCAGATGCTCAAACAAATCTGTGAAAACCAAACAAACTGTAGAGTATGAAGCATATTCCAGTCTCCAAGAACCAAAAGTATTTATAAACAGAAAACTATGGAAAATTACAACTTCTGGTGACCTTTTTACTGAAACAAAACTCCAGCACTGTAATAATGATGAATGTTCACCACAGTTGTGTGCTTTAATCCTGCAATAACTTCTTGAGAAGTTAGGAAGAAATGAGCCCGTATTACATTTGCCAGGTAACTCTGAAACTAAAGAGCTGAAAAGATAACTGTATAGGGGCAGCCAGGAGCTCAGGGATGGCATTCCCTTGGCTCACCAAAAGGATGTAGCAACCAAGACTCAGCTCCCAGAAAAACACACGGCCATCCAGGCTTTGGGCTGTAGGGAGTGCCTAAGCCTTTCACTGGATTCTAGCAGACATAGTTGCTACTGGGATTGTTCAGTCTGGAGTAGAGAAGGCTTTGGGTGATGGAATTGCAGCCTTCCAGTACTTAAAGGAGGCCTAGAAGAAAGATGGGAGGGCCTGTAGTAATAGGACAAGGGGGAATGGCTTCAAAGTGAAAAGTGGGTAGGTTTAAATTGGATATTAGTAAGAAATTCTTTACTGTGAGGATGGTGAGTCACTGGAACAGGTTGTCCAGAGAAGTACCGATGTCCCATCCCTGGAGGTGTTCAAGGCCAGGTTGGACAGGGTTTTGAGCAACCTGGTCTAGTGGAAGGTGTCCCTGCCCACAGCAGGGGTTGTAACTAGACAATCTTTAAGGTTCCTTGCAACTGAAAACAGGCTATGATACTCTTCTGTAGCACTGAAGCATATGGCTTCTCACTGTATTTTTAAATTCAGATGCAGTTGTAGTTGAGAAAAATTCTCAGTGAGTTTGCCAGATACTTTTGGCTTTCATTAGTGCCTAAAGGAATCTAAACTGGAAACAGCCTTACCCAACTTTGCCTTAGTAGAGTTTGGGTAAGGAACTCTTACAGGGGATGCACCTTTACTCCTTACAAGAACACAGTCTGGGTGGCAGCAGCAGTCAACCAAACAGGCTGGTGGACAAAGGCTCTGTGGAGGGCTGCTACCTTCACAACAAGGAAACGGCAAAGCTTACAGGAGAAAAAGGAAATAATGTAGACTGACTTTTTCTATTTTAGAATTATTTAATTCTAAACACTTGGCTGTAAATAATAGTCTGTTTTAAAGAATGCTGTTAGCATGTTGTGAGATCACTCTGAATACCAGCCAGACTTAACAACGTGTCATGACTCTTCACAGGAACACAGTCTTGCTCCCTGTGACTGCCACAAGCTCAGGTACAGAGCACTCAGACAATGGGAGGGAAACAATTACAGAAAAAGGATTCACAAGAACATAAAGCTGCTTCCCATTTACTGCCTGAAAAGGGCTGCTGGGCCTTTCTATACCAGGAACACAGCAGGTTGCAAGTTCTCTCCTTAAATCTTTCCAGAAAAATAAATCCATCACATTTCATGTTTTATTTTTTGTTTTGCTTTAAACCAGCTGTTATCTTTTACTCAAGCTGTAGGACAGATACTAAATAAGGAAATACTGTAGAGTGGCGGGTTGGCAGAGGCTTTAAGTTCTTCACAACATCTGGACATTATCACCTTACCCTTACACATCTGTGATTTGCCATCAGCTGTTCAGAATAATTTCAGCCATTACAGCTCATTACCTACACGTTTTGATTCATGGCTGAGAATACTATTCCTGACAAACGTTCCAATACTTTTATATTACAAACAGCTTGGGGAAGACTACAGTTAGGGCAACTTAGAAAACATGCCATGTATTTTCATATATGTGTGATTTATGAGCATAAATGACTGAAAAATCAAAGTGAGTTTTATTCCCACAGAAAATAAGTTTCTCTCATATCATTGTGATAGCAAAATCTCAATGTTAAAATCCCAAACTTTAGTTCTGAAACTCAAGAATGAGTATTCTGAGACACAGATTGGAATTAGGTCACATGGGGAGTTGAAAAAGGAGGCCGAATGAGGACTCAAGGATTCAGCAAATGAAGCCAAGATCACCTGATCCAGTGTCGGCGATAATCCCACTTCAAACTGGAGGCTGGGCCAGGTTCAGCCTAATAGGTATCCCTACAGAGAGCACTCCCAAGCACCATTCCTATTAGTCTATCAATTCTAACATGTTTTAACAGTTAAAACTGCGCAAGGTTTATAAAGACTAACATTAAATATTGTATTTGAAAAACCTTAACACTCATAAGGCGGACTAAAATGGAAAGCTTAAAATCCCTCACTTTTACATAATAATAACGAACTAGGGGAGCAAAAACATCAAACATGCTATTCAAATGAAGTCATGCAGCATCCCAATATTAAGCAAAGGACAAGAGAATTCAAACACAAAGTGCTTTATTAATATCAACTCATCTTTAATCAGTACTTCGATTCTATTTTAATTCCAGCAATGATTACAACAAAATGAAGATATGGTTTTAGTGCAGAAAGGTTTAATTAACTGATCTTGAACATGATGCAACCAGCAAGTCTGGACAAAGAGAACTGAGAAGGCTGTAATGTACCTCAGCTTGTAGGAAACACAGCAATGTAGCACGTATTGCTATCACTGGAATCTCACCACTCCATCTTAAGAACAGGAAAGCAACATGCCAGGCAGTTCATGGAGGAGGAAATGAAAAACAACACATGCTAAGGAAATTCATTAATTAGCTTGTTAACCCAGCAGATCTTAATGAATTGCAATCGTGTCTGAGAACTTGCAAGGCAGACTATAAATTAAAAGTTAAGAAAGTTGCTTTGACAAACCTTGGAATAAATTTCAGTTGGATTTATTCTCCAGTTTACTATCCTGGATGTACCTGCAGCTCACAGTCCAACCCTCATCTGTTTCATGCATTCATCTGTCAAAACTGTCTGCTAATGAAAACAAGGATACTGTGTAAAATTAGAAGTTAAACATAGAAATTAATTAACTATAAATTCTGAACAGAATTTCAGATTTCACCATTTAGAGACTGGTGCTGTTAAAAAAAATTCTGAAATTATTTTGTGCATTCTGACTTCCCAGGGAATACAGTTTGCCTGCCTCCTTTTCTGAATCTTACTGTAATACCTATCCTCAGGAAAACATGAACCAGTAAGCTGCTTTCTCACTGTCTGTCCACTCCCTCCACTTTCCAATGATTCATGAGACCCTTTAAAAGTGAATTAAAACAATCCTAACAAGCTTGGGCACACAGAACACCATCTCGATAAAATATGCAATACTAACATCTCTGGGAAGCAAAGTAACAAGGATTAAACAGATTAACCACACAGAAAGGACAACTGGCAAGACTTAACAGCTCTGCTACTTACGATGTGGGAACAAACAGGTTTAAGAAGCAAGTTACTGCACCAGCAATCCTCGGTGCAAGCTTCCCTGAGATTACTAGAGGGGTTTGCATGCAGCCAGTTTAAGGTGAGCCTCATTTCCTGCTTCATGGTACCACACTTGTATGTTTGTGAAAACAATTTCTGCTGGTTTAGCTAAATTTATACATCCTTCAGATCAGTTAAGCTAGTGCAACTCGTTGTGTGGACACCTGTTACTGCCTTAGAGCAGAACTTTCCCTAAATGTGCTAATTTAAACAAACAAACATTTAGTTGTTTTCCAATTTTGTGATGTGACTTCTCCACAACACCTCCAAAATCTATTAGGAGGAAGATCAATACATTTCAAGACAATCAAGCTTAACAGATTGAACTTCCATACAAACAGTTCTCTTCCATTGCTAGAAGCTACTACTGTCATAACCAGGCATGTTTCCAAACACAGCCCCTTCTCTCCAGTGAAACCAGCTCTGGTTTTAACTCTCCATCTTGTCCCAAGAAAGTGACTGACCAGAGAGAAATGTTTCATAGATCAGAGTCAGCCTATGATCACTGAATGAACTGGGCTTATTTTAGAACAAAACCTGCCGTATTTCCCCTATAAGGAATACTACTTTACGAATACATAGAAAATCACTAACAAGGGATCTGAAGACTGTAATTTGTTCAACACAGCAACTTAAAGACAACATATTTGAGATCTCTGTATGAAATTCATCACCATATTGAACAGAAACATTAGAGCTAAAGGAAATTGCACATTTTTGAACGCAATACTATTTGCTTTTCCTAAAGTCCAAAAAAAAAAAAAATTAAAATCAACATTTCTTCAGCTATATAATTATCCAGCCCCTACTGGGATTTAAACACATCATCTCCATTAAGTCAATCCTACTGAGAGAGATTTAATGAAGTTTAGTGCGATGCACACGCTCCTACTCCAACACCAGATTCTTTTTTAGGTTCTGCTGGATTTATTTGCCCCTCTTCTTTTAGCTTCACTTCTCTAAAGTCTTTCCTGATTTCTTCTAACAGACCTGGCTTGAAAATGACATCCAGTGCTGTCATTGCCAAAGCTTTTGCTGTGCGCAAAGTATAGAACTGAGCAGTCTGTGACCCTGCAGAAAACAAAGGAAGAGGCATTTCAGGTTAGATTACTAGTATTAAACCACTAGCTTAGTGCATAAGGCATATTCTATAAAATAAGATCTTTAAGTTTCCATTGCAAGAAGTTTCTTGAAAATCTACTTGTATGAAGTATATGCCCATTTTTCTCATGCTTTGAAACAATTTTTCACATCCAGGTTCTTTCTGCTACTGATACATAAACATCTAAGACTGAGAACAGGAAAATGAGCATTCACATTTTGCTTTTTAGAAAATGTGGAGTTCTACCCAGCCAGCTCTGTTATGTTTCCAAAGCACTGTGTTTCAGGAGTAAAAATTTTATCTTCTGATTCATGCTAAGAAACTCTTCGAATATGCTGCTTATTAGGGTTTATTTAGGATTATTAGGGATAATCCCCCCTAATTTCTTGTGTCTAGATGGTATACCAAGTCAGGTTTTTCATATGAGAAGTGGTCATCCCTCCCATATACATCTAACTTTAGACACAAACCCAGAAATTCTGCATTTGGCAGCTTTTTCTGCAATTCTACTTATAATGAAGCTAATTGTTTTCAGGGTCCGTATTCACCTCAGATCCCGCCTGAGGATGGGATCTTTTTTGATAAAAGCAACCCTGTTTCTATAAGGTATTCACATACAATTTCAGATCTAGTACTTACACTTTTAAACCTCTACTACACAGTAGCTTTGAATACCACAGAAACACAGGAAAGCTTTAATTCTCTGTAATCTGAAATGCTCACAATTTCTAGGCATGCTGTAGTGAAACAAGGAGGCAGTCTCTACAATGCATAAGGGTTCCAAATATAAACCTTTAACCCTTTCGCTTCCACTCACCTGCAGCTTCTGTGTACTGCTCAGTATGATTCAATGCATCAGAGCCAATATAAAAATAAGGATGAATCCCAGGGACCACAAATGTTACATTTCCAAAGTCTGTGGAACCTAGAAGCAGCATAGAGATCTTCTTAATGAACAGAAGTTGAACAGCTTTGAGTGCTGTAAGAAAATGCCTGAAAGACATTATCTCCAGCTTGTATCTAAACCAGAAAATCCTTGGCCCCAAAAAGTAAGAAAAGCATTTCTAATGAGTCATTATCCATATAAATACCTCCCATCACCAAGGTGCTTTTCCTAACTAGTCATCTCCTGATGCTGCTCTCCAGCATGCTTCTGATCAAGGATCAGCAACCAGACTGCAAGGAAGATGTACCAGCAATGTTCCTATTCCCTTCACTGTTAATTTTTTATCAAGCATCTCCCGATAGTAAACTGCTAATTCAGAAATAATGAAAGCTGCAAACCTTGAAATTTCTGGCAGTTCAGCTATTTTCTGGCTACAGTCCTTAAAACTAGGCCCAAAAATTCCCACTTCTCTCCAATATGCAAACATTCAGCATTAGATACAGGATGCTGAAGTAGGAACAATCTGTCTTGAGGACAAATGCTTTTCCCCCCATGCCCTTTCGTTATTCCCAGTTATGGAAATCTTAACAGCACAAGTATTCTAGAAATAAAATCAGAACTAAACTCCAGACAAAATGATACTGGTTTATAGATATATTAAAAAAAAACAAACCCAAAACTGATAGCAATGCTGCAGATTTTAATGATGATTCTTTTATGCCTGACTAGCACTTTCAGTATGTTATCTAGTGATAGTATCTATCTCACAGTACTGCCTTACCTATTGAATGATACCATCCCAAAGTAGTAGATCCTTCATAGTAAATCATCCAAGAGCCTACAACTACATCCCAAGTGCCCTCCTTTTTTTCTTTTTACTCAAGCAAGCAGCCCACTCACTGTTTGTTAAAATGACACTTTGAAGCTGAAGAAAACAACATACTAGTTATTGCGATACCCAGATACCAGAAGAAGTCATTGCAGGGAAAGATGGGGATGAGCAACTAAGATCTCAATTAACTTTTTCCAGGCCAGAGATGCAAGAATTTATTTCTTTAGCAATGGTGTATAAAATGACTGTTACAAAGATTTGCATAAGGCAGCCTCCATATCATGATACTTTACAGAGAGAAGATATTACTAGTGCCTTAAGATTTAATAATGAAATTATTGAAGAACACAAATTTCACTTGGAAGCATATAATTATTAGAAGTGATCCACAGAGCCTACATTGTGAGGACAAGAGTTTGCTATTTGCCCTGCTTACAGACAAGAAGCAGCAAGATTTGTCCAAAAACATACTTTCCCATGAATTCATTATGCATTTGAAGAAAATCCAACTCTTGACAGAACTACAAGTTATTTTACTTTCCACTAGTCTATACTGATTCATTCTTTGGTCAACCTGGATAGACAAACTAGAAGCCTAGAAGTTCTGTATACTCCAGACTAAACCAGGAGTTCTAGACTTGCCTTACAAAGTTCTAATACACAAACTTCTGCAGAAACTGTGCTCCCTTTTGCCCACTCTCACTTAGTGAATGAAACATAAGAAATTTCAGTGCATCACAGCTCTCAGTCACATAATTCCACTGAAATTTATATCCATATCCAATCTACCAGCAGTAAACAAGTTATTTTTGCTGAATAGAAGGGATTTAAACTGGGTATTTTTTAGTAATATGGAGAGTCAAAATCCAAGCAGCTTTTAATAAAAATGTGACAGTCAAATTTTCCCCTCTATCAGAAAAGATGTTACACCCTTTAGTGGTAATAACCTAGACGCATGTTTAGAACATCAGGTGTTCCAATGCCTTCCATACAGTCACCTGAAATTCTATGCTTGCTAGACACATACAGATCAGGATTTCTTCTAAGAGTATAAATAATTGTCATTATCAATACAATGTACAGAACTCTGCACTGCCTTCAACAGAGAGGTACTGGGAGATCCAGCCTCTCAAGAACACATCCTGAAGCTGACAATGAAGCCTCTTCAAGTCACTGAGTATTTAATAGAAGTATTACCACAAACATAAAAGGAGAAGAGTCTTGTGCACAGGAATCCAATGAACCCCATGAATGCTAAAAATATCAGAGTGAATTACCACAAGTGTGGGTGCCTGAACTAAGGCACGCTCAGCCAAGCCACCTTCTTTGGGAGGTTATCGATATCCCATAGCAAAACTGCCGTACTGCCGGCAGGAGGAGCAGCAGGTCATGGCACCTGGTCCAAGCTAACTCAGTTTCAGGGCACTTCACATCACCCTGGCTGTGTGCCAAACAAGCTGAGTGGGCACAAGGCACACAGAGAGTATGTGACTGGTAAGGCTTAGCTGCCCAGAGCGATACCTGTGAGCAGACCGATACCAATACCCATGTAGAGGGGGCAGCGAGTTTGCTCATCTGTTTACGACTTTTCTGCTGCACAGACATGGAGAAGCAACTGAGCTATCTTCCTTCCCTTTCAACAGAAGAAACTGATATCCTAAAAGAAAACATTGAAAACCGTATGAAAACTAAACAGAAACAGAGGTCTTGAAAAAGATGACACAAAACACTCAAACCCCCCCCCCACCCCGAAAGAGGGTAGCATACAAAGTTCCACTCCTATGGTTTTGGAGATTGTGCTTTGTTATCACTCCTGAATCAATGCAAAAATTCAGAGGAGAAGCTGCAGAAAGAAAATTCAGTAAAACCCACTGCAGTGCGAGATAAAAACGCAATTGCTAGAGCACATTTTGACGTTTGACAAGCAATTCAAGGATGGAACAGGCATATGGGGAGTTTTGGTTTAAGCAAGTTAACAGTTAACATTTAGCGTATCAAGTAACTTACATATGAAAGCTCCATTACAATTGGGTGTTTGTGCTAATTTCACTTGAAGTCCTCTGAACAAAGGCAAGATCACCAATATTCAGGATGACTCTTAATACAACGGTTTGAAGGAACCAACTAGCAGAGCTCTAGAAAGCTGTACTCCAGCAAACATTCTAAGTAAGTTTCCTCAACTCCTTTCTTTGGCTAAACAAAGTAATAAATCTTATTTGTACCAGACTGAACCAAAATAGAAATCTGCCTTTAGTTATAATTTCTTTTTAAACACAAGACAATGAACCAATTGGAAAAAAAATGTTTAATTTGGAAGGGAAGTAAGAAACAGCAAAAACAATATTCATAATACCAATGGATATGATGTCTCCCTCACAAAAAAAAGTTTGAAGAGCTCTATTCCCAAACACTAAGTTTGTCCAAACTCAAAACTTAATCTGCATTTAACATAGAGAAAATAAGTACCAAAACCAAACTAATCAGAGTAACTTTTTACTGAGAACAGTATTTTCCTTCTAAGAGAAAAACCTTTAGCATGAGTGGAGCAAAAAAGTGTTCATATATACAGTTATGATCAGTAGTGAAGGCTAAAAGTATGAGGAGCAGTTAAGACTTGAACAGAGCTCCTGTAGGAAGGTTCTGAAAAAAAAAACCTTGTTAAAGATAACAAGAAATTCTCCTAAATGTTCAAGAATTAACATTCCCGTAACAGCTCTGACACCAAAAAAGTCAAATCGTTCAAGACATAGTCAAAACCCCAAAGTGAACCCCTACTTGAACAGCACCCTTTGGAAAACTAATCTGTTGAACTCATGAACTAAAATTAGAGGCACAGAATTACCTGTTAATAAGAAGATTAAATTAGGGTTAGTGAGAAGCTTAAACTTCCATTTACAAATCTCTCCAAAAACTCCCTCTAAAATATCTGTTTGATTCTAGTAGATTTGTTTATATGTAAGCTTGGAAAATATTATTAAACACAGTTCCTACAAACGAAGTCTCATCCCCATGCACAGCAAGCCAAGATTCTGTATTTCAAAGCCACAGAATGAGCCACAGTTCGTCACACATCCTCATATTCTCAGTAAGACTGTTCTTAGCTTTCCAACCTTTTCCCCATCCAAAATATTTATTACTTGAAATATTCTCAGAACTATTATCAGAAAATGATTATTGCTTTTCTTACCTGCTCTCAGCTTCTACAGGTACAAAATCACAGGCCAGAGATATAAACCTTTTACAAAGCTTCAGCTTTGTAATTTGGCCTTTTCTTCTGACTAAACTGTTTAATGTAGCTCTATTCTGTTATTTTACACACCTAAGGATTGCTCAACCTAAGCTTAAGTCACAATGAAAAGCACAGCTGGAGTTACCTGACAAACCATTCAGGATACCATCTTCTGATATAAAGTCTATTCCAAGCTTCTCCCCATTCTCCTTGTAAGTTTTCTGCAGGCTCTTATTTGGAAGCACATTATAGTAATCATTTTCACCACCTTTTATTTCCACCTAGACAAAGAAACCAAATTATTTTTTTATTGTAAGGTTTTTTTCTCCAAGGTAAGCCAGTTTAATGTAAACAATCTAAAGGCCAGGAAAAAAATAACTACATATCCACATTTCAAGCTCATGGCAAAAACAGACATAAAGTATTAAGTTTAAAAAATACACATTCTGTCAAATACTACCCTTGATCAAAACACAGCTGGTATTCTGTTCAGCTTGCACTAGACAGCCAAAGCCCAGAAGCAAGAATTTCACAATTTTCTCCAAAAATAGCAAACAGACACTTCTTGTAACAGTGTCTAATGATTTCCACTGCATACACAGAAATCAATTTAGGGTTTTACCAAATTCTATTTTACCTTTGTTTAGAATACTTCCAATAACTACAGCCCCAATCATGGAGTGACTTCAGGCAGGTGAGAAGTTTGAAAACAAATGGAAAAAAAAATCTATCAGTGTCAAATTTCAAAAGAGTTTTTAACTTCCACTCTGCATAAGGTACAATTTCTGAAACCCTCTTCTAGGTAAGTGAAGGGGCCACTGTAGGAAAACAGCATCTAATGCCTCAAACAGACTACAACACTGACAAGCTCACACTCACATACACCATACCTATTTGTTTTGATGAGCATATACATTCTTTTCATAGGTCTGTTAGTCATAAACCTCTAACTACAGAACAATAGAACCACCTATCTTAGCAATACAATGCAAGGTAATCATCGCTTGAACCAGCTAGAGGAGACATACCTCCATTTACTAAATGCAGAAGAAAATATAAAAAGGAATGCCAACTGAAAAAAATCACTCACTTCTTCACATTTGATTACCTCATGAGCCTGCTGCTCAATGGGGCAAAGGACTAGGGACAACAA
>VXBX01008609.1:1823200-1837852 GCA_013400415.1 Scytalopus superciliaris
CCTCCCGCGGCACTGCCCCGGGCGCGCCGTGCTGCCCCCTTTATCGGCCCCGCCGCGCCGCGGGGCGCGCTGGGAAATGTAGTCCGCATCCCTTTGCGGGCCCGCGGGCGACGCCCCGCCGGAACTCGCGGCCCCAGCGCGCCCCGCGGCGGGCTCGGAGGGCGGTGAGCGCAGCGCGCGGGCAGCGGCACGGATTGCACACACAGCACCGAGCCTGCCGCTTCCACAAACCCGGGCCCGGCAACCCCTGAACGCAACAGGAACGAACTCACAAACTGGGGGGGCTTTCCTGTATGCAGTCCATTACCAGAAATTCACTTGTTTTTCATTATCCACTGTACCCTTTCCCCGAGAGTTTTCTGTCCCCTGCAGAGGTGCTTTGGTGTGCTGAACGGCACCTTTCCCCTCGCCAGGGAAGATGGGCGAGCTCTTTTCCCAGTGCCACCCACACCCTACAGGGCTCGCAGCTCCGCACCCATCGCCGCGCCCTGCTAATTAATGCCCCCCCGCCCTTTCCCGGGGTAACACCCCTCTCAGCACATCCAGGCAGCTCCCGTGCTCCCCACTCAGCATCGCCCCGGAAAGCCCCTCCAGGCTCCAGAGGGGTGTTGGCAGCCCCACTCTCCTCACCCCTCTCCTGCCCTGCTCCCTTTCCCCATCCGAGGGAACACTCTGGCTCCGAACAGCTCAGAGGCTTGTTCGGGAGCTGGGGGGGAGCACGGAGTGTGCGGGAATGCCAGCATCTCAAAGGGGGATGCCAGCATCTGAAAGGGGGACAAACCCACCTCTGGCTCAGCCGGGGAAAGGCACCACTCACGGAGAGCGGCTAAATTACTTTTAGAGATTATGTGATCTACTCACAACTTGCTGTTTTCTCTTCCAGCTGAGACTTCTCAGATAATCAGAGGGTTGAAGTTCTTATGTGACCACTGTCTCAATTGCTTGGAATTAGCCTTTAGGATATTCTTTGAATCCTCTCTGTCTGCCATGAGGATTTGTGAAGCACGCGGCAGTAAGATATCCAATAACTTTGTAAACTTAGGCATTACAGAGTTTATGCCAGCTTGAGAGTTTCAACTTGCATGTTTGAAATATGGTAATACATGTCACAATTAGCACTAACATCAGTTACCATAATAATGGATAAGTCATTTTGGTATTCTCCAGGTCACAGTCCCAGATAATTTGCATGCCCTGTGTACAGTCTGTAAGTGTGGTTCCTTGAGAGGGTCTTGCTGACTGGGAGAGCCTCCCTCTGTACCTCCTGCTGTGTGTTCCTGCTTCTCTTATGTGGACCTGGCAACCATGTCATCTTCCGCGAGCTAGCTCAGGCAGTAAAAATCAGCTTAGAAAAGAAAAATGGATATTTTCCAGCTGGATATGGTTTCACAAAACACACAGTAGGTCTCTCCTTCCAAAAGAGAATTTCCCTCTCCCCGCAAAATTCGTGCCGCTTGCTATGCAGCCTTTGGTATTTGTTGGACCTTTACCTGAGCTTATACGAGTCACTAAAATGGCACAAAAATAGCTTATGCAAAATGTTGGGTAATTTCCTGCTGTTTGAGTGAGCTAAATTGGGCAAAGCTCCACAAAGTGCCAGGGCAAGGAGGGTGTAGTGAGATGGGGTGTGTGGAAGCAGCGAGCTGCTCAGCCAGCTCAGCTGCTCTGGTAAATCCCACCCAGACAGAGCTGCTGGGAGCATCATTGTCCAGGACAGCCCACAGAACTAAAAATAAACATTTACAGCTGTAGCACGTATTAAAGCAGAGTAGGGGTCTTGGCTGTGAGCAAAGCAAGGGAACATCTTCACATAAGTTGACGACTAAGCAAGGCCACAAGAATTTTTTCTCTGTCACAATAAAAACAGTGCTGTGCCTCCTAAAATCAGACCAGTTTAAGAACGAAAAGGTGTAAAGTATTTTTGATTATAAGCAACAGATGCATGTTAAATGAGGCATCCATTCCTTTAAAAGAGCCTTTGCATTTCTACTCTTGTTCCTATTCTGTCTCCTCCTCAGTTATGTATTGTTTGTGTGGAAGAACAACCGGATATTTACGCCAGAGATGGGATGGACCTATTAAATTAGCAATAATTTTCTTGCTCCTTAAGCTTCAGTTCTCATTTATTACACTATCATGTTTTTTCTCCTGTTTCAGGAGAAGGCACCAGTCTTTCAACCTTTTATGCCCATTTGAAAATTCATTTAATGTCACCAGGAGGAAGAAAACATATTCAGTATCTTCATTTTCTATAGGTTGTGCCTTGGGTCATGGTTATGAGAACGTTTTATTATAGTCAATCTAAATTATAAGTCTACAAAATGCAAAACATATATCCATAACATGTTGTTTTCCAAGACAGAAAAAAAAATGCATTTTTTTAAACCAAGGTCAAAAATACTGTGTTGATATTTTGATTGTGCTAAACAAATTATAATGCAATATTAGACTGCTTAAGATACTGTTACTATCTAGAGGAAATAAAGTCCGGGCAACACTGTGGTTCTTTGGGAAAAGCAAGAATTGCACATATATTTATTCATAAATAAACAAGAACAAACCTCACAGCTGCTAATTTGATTCATATTCCTGGAATCAAGCTATAAACAAATGTTTTTATTTTTGTTTTATAGGGTGGATGAGGTTCAGTAGCTTTCCATTGGTCTAAAAGAAGGAACATCTGTTGTGGCCATAAAAAACTCGATGATCAAGTTTACCACATCCCACATTAGCAACATTAGGCATTGAGGCTGAAATCCAGACCAGACTGAACTCAGTGAAAGTTTGGCTGTTGAATTCCGGGTGGCCTGGATTTCAAGCCAAAATCCAAAGCTTTAAAAACAATAGCACAATGAGTACTAGAAACAAGAGTAGGCTGTTGCTGTGTGTAGGAGCGATACACTGGCTTGCCTAAAATAACATTCCAGCCTGGTTTACAAATAACTTTGTATTAGAAACTATGTATTAAGACATACAGTGCTACAAAAGCCAATCTTATGTTTATAAAGAAAGTGTGATAAGGGCTTGTTTGGTCAGATCACACTATCAATATCAACATAGAGCAGAAAAATTTTAAAGATTTCAGGAAGAGAAAAGGCTTAAGTGGCCTAAGCAATACTGTCTCATTTAACCATTACTGTATCCAGGATGCCACTATATGTCTTATACATTTCTTGTTAAGGAAAAAGAAATACAGGACAGGTGTGTTAGAAAAGTGAAGCCTTCTCCCTATAGATGTATCATTCCCACCATTCAAGAGTTAATTATGGTGTGGGCAAAAATTCAGAGCAGACTGAGTCAGAAAACATGAGCTTAATGTTCCCCTCAGATTTGGTTACCTCATGTACAATACTTGGAATTAAATCTGAAATTCCTCACACAGCATGTTTTATCAGCTATGTGGTTAAGACCTCACCATTTGCTGCTGTGAACCTGTACCAAAAAGGACAAGGTAAAAGTCATGAGAGACACTCAGTGGGAAGGCAGCTGTGGCCATTTGAGATGCTACTGCCCCCAGCTCGTTGTGCCTGCCAAAAACGTCTGCCGCGGCTCTGGTGGCAGAATGAGACACAATTGCCTCTGAGCTGTTTCAGTGCAAAGTCCAAAAGCTTAAAGCATGCTGCCCCCACCCCCCTTGGCATTTTATGCTTTAAACACTGGATTTTTTTCCTGAAGCAGCTTAGAGCTGTGTTCTCAGTCTGCTGACTCCACTATGTGGGTGGTATCCTCTGGGAGACAGGCAATAATATTTTAAACCGACACAGTTATTTTCAAAACAATCGCTTTCATGCACCATTAGCCACAGAGGCTGGTATAAGCTTTGCCAGCTTTAGATTGGTTTAAAAAACAGTGCTTTTCTATCTGATGAAGATTTTCATTTGCACTCTGAAAGCTGCAGGAGTGCAGCAAGGGCTTAGTTGTATTCTGTATTTTTGCCTTTTTTTTTTATTTTATTTTCTCTTTCCAACTGGGGTGAAATTTTTTTAATAAGAAACATCAGTTAACTGCAAGGAAAGTTCAAAAATTGCCTGACTTAAATATTGCCAATTAGAACAGATAGCTGTGTAAAAGACAGGGCTAGATAAACTTAGACTTCTTTCTTTGGTTTGGCTCTCTGAAGAATTATGTGAAAGTTATCAGCTATTATAGGGCTCCTTGAAGCTTGCACAACAGATTGTAAACAGAGCATTAAATCTCTATGTTACTAATATCCAAGACTCTTAAAACACAGAAGTTACTGACAGCTTGCTCTCTTTCACGCTAAAATTTTACTTTTGTAACAGTAAGAAAAGTGTCACATATCAGAGATCTTACCTCAGCTAAAAATGTCTTGAACCCCTCTCACTCCTTCAATTTACATGTGTATTTTAATCTCTGATATGATCATGTATTTCACATTAAACTATAGGTCAACTGTTACATTTCTATAGTTTCTCTAGTAGCAGCATCATTGTGGTCATAATGCTATCCCAGTTTGAAAAGATTTGTGATAAAAACAGCCTGATCACATAAATGTCCCATCAAGACACTTGATGATAAAACAGCTCCATTACTCACAATGAGTCTTTTTTGTTTTATTAGTTATGCCTCAGGGCTTTTTTGATTTTTTTTATTTTTTAATTTTATAGATTTTAGAAGTTAATGCAACAGTAAAGTAACTTCAGTAGCTTAATTTTACACATACCAATCCCATCCTTTATCAGTCCCTCAAAACTCCAGTAGCTGTTTAGTCTCCATTTCAAGGTAGAATTGCAGAGAAGTGCCATGAGGCTGCACCACAAGATAAAGACACAGACAGAAGAACACCAAATCTGGAACTTTGGAAGGCCTCCAAGGACCTGATGTGCTGCAAGGAAGACAAGGATGAGGAAAGAAGGGTCCCAAACCCCCAGACTCAATTCCTGATCGGGCAGGATGGGGGAGGACCAGGGGGAATAACAGAATGAGATTGGATGGACATTATTATAAAATCTTGGAACCTGGGAACTTTGGGGGTATTCTGTGCATATGTATTCCTGGAGCCTGAAGGTTCATTAAAGCTTCTGCTCTCCTTATCTCCTACTAAATTTGTCTGGAGTTTTTTTCCTCAGTCTTTAAGGCATCATTAGTTTAATCATTATATTAATTGTTATATTTGGTTGTTATTATGGATATTCTTGCAGAAACTGGGAATGATGTGCTGATACAGGCCTGCCTGTATCAGGCCTGCCTGCACAATCCAGCCTACGTGACAGAAAACAAAGATGATCTGTCCACAGACCTGTGTGAACAGTACAGCTGTGTGACAGATAGCAAGGATGGTCTGTCTTTGGTCAGCAAAGTTTGAAGAAGTTTGTTACAAGTAATAAGAACTGCGGATGGGAAAGAGCTAGATAATAAAGATGGGAAAAGAACAATTGATACAGAGGATAGACAAGAGAAATTGCTGATCATAAAGTGTGAGGTGTTTAATAACGTAATATCATGAGTAGCTTCTAACCAATAAAGAATAAGAGACCACTGTGTGAATAGTTGTACTAACCAATGATTAATGTAGCCTGACTGTGCGTAAACCCTGATAAACCCTATATAACTTGTAAGATTTTGGCAATAAACTGAGCATTGACTCTACCTCTATGAGGACATGTCTTTGACTCCAGAAGCTCCTTCACATCAGGTTGTAGGTTAGATGTCTAGTTCCTTTCTCCCTCTAAAAAGCAGATTTTTCTTATTTAATGTCAGATAAATTCAGCAATTGCTTTCATAGTATGGCTTACTAACTGGGCAATAAACACAAACAGTGCAGAGTTAAAGGAAAAAGCAATCGTCAGATGTGAATGGTTTAAGTCTCTATTGCTGCCATCTCCCCTGGAGAGCCTGAGCAACAAGCCACCTCACCTCCGGGCAGGAGAGCAGCATGGGCATAAACAGGTACTGCTGGCTGTGCGTGCACGGGCTGACTCACAGACCACAGCTGGTGTGGGCAGCATGGGAAACAAACACACGGACTGCAGGTAGGCGTGCAGTGGTCACACACTGCAGCCTCCTTGTCCATTTCTCCCCACTTCCCTCCCACTACCAGGAAAAGAGAGCTAGTCCATCTCTGTATAGACAAGACCAAGTGTTTTCCCTGGTAAGTCCCTATAAGGCTGAAGACAAAGTAAAAAATTGTTACACCAATCTCCACGCATGTGATTGCTTCTCTCATTTGCTCCCAATTTAAAAATGGTTGCTAGTATTTTTTGTATTTAAGACAATGCAAATGTGAATGAAAAATTAAATCTAGACTTGCCAAACTTTTCAAAGCAATGAAAAAAGTTGGATCTTTCCTGATGTTAAAATACCTCTTTATTCACATATATGTATACCACTAGTTGTTTCCAATGACATCCTATGCTGTTAGAAAGAGTTTAATTTTGTTATTGATTCAAACAGAGCCACAGTCGGACTCCAGCTCTTTTATTCCCTTGAAGGAAGAAAGCATTTTGCAGCCCTTAAAATTCTTTAATACATTGTGTCTTTGAAGTATTACAGATGTTGGTTCACAGAAGTACCTATTTCTGGGTTAAACAGACAGAAGATGATCATTCAAACAATTCAATGTCCAATTTTCTATTTTTAAATTTCAATTTAAATACAAATGGAGATTTTCATCTCATAAAAATTATGTGAATGCCTCTAGTTTGTTTCACATGAATATACTTTTTTGCAGATAGACAGCAAAATTATTATATATTTGCAATCCACAGGAATCTTAAATTGATTACTTCTGTTAGGTGAAGCAGAGCAAAACTTAGAATCCAAAGAGTTAACATAGCTCTTGTTGAACATCGAAAGATATTTAGCTAAAAGCCAAGACCTGGGGATTTTCCAAGGATGGTACTGGGTTGCAAAAGAATGCTTACATTGACATACAAGAAGATAGAGTAGGAACATAAGGGAGATAAGGAATTTGAGTGGAGGACTCTTGCAATATCCCACCTTGGAATCAGCAGGAACCAGCAAAGTTCAAAAGTTCGTGATGATGAGGAGAAGGAATACGACCACTACCATGATGAAGTAACAGGAACTCCCACCGAAATATTCCCCAAAAACAACCACGCCCCTGACTCTGCCTGGACTCCACCTCCTATGAATATTATAACTAAGTGTTGCAACAATATGAATATTTATGTAGAAATGTTGTAATCTCTAATGAAAATTGTATAAATACCCCGATTTTACCCTGACTGGGTTGGAACTCTATTGTCAGGTGCTAACCTGGAGTTCTCCAACATTGCCTGAATAAATACCTTGCTGTTTATGGACTAAAACTCTGTCTCTAAACAGTTTAATTGCACCTTTTTGGGCTTCATAGGCAACAAAAATTACTATTAAGTACTTTGTTGTAGATTGATTAGCACTGAGGACCTATTGAGAGAGAAAACCAGCAACTTACTGTGTCTAATTGCAAACCTCTTTACCCTCAAAGTTTTTTGTTATTATTTTTTAAAATGCGAAGTATGATACATTGCATAATCATAAATACACTTGTATTGTGTTGACATTTTCCATAATACGTTGAGAAATTACATTAAAAAGAATAATTATTTTTGCTCTTGATTTGTATCAATCATGCAAATATGAACAAAACAATCCTTATGAGCATTCATTAATAATGATTATTTGCTTAAAACATTAATTTCAAAGTAAGAAGGTTTCAAAACCATACTTTATTCACAGTGGGAATATAAAAAACAACAACAGAGTGGAAATAGGCATTATAGTACAAAATTATTTTTTTAGTTTTTTTTTTTTTTTTAATTGATGTAATATCACAAATTTAAATAAACACTTACACAGTATGTTTGCACTCACCACGTATTCTCCTGGGTTTACTGCTGACAAGAAGAGGTTTATTGGTATAGTGAATTTGCAGGTTTATTCAAATTGATATCAGTTTCCTGGGAAAAAATAAGCAGATAAGTGGAAAAGGGAAAAAATATATTTGTCTACAGGACTATTAAAAATAATCATATTTCTAATTTACAATACTATGAACTTTGCTGACCTTGTACATATGAGTAACTCATGAGAGTGCAGTTGGATGTTTACAGATCAATGTAATGCACGTGCAGAACTTTGCCAGAGTTTTAGGGTTATTTGAACTTGTGCAGTCATCACTGTGAAATGAAACAAGTACGGTTTTGCATTGGTAAAATTCAAGGAAAATAGGACATGCAGTATATGCAGAGACCTGTGAACAAGTACTGACAATTGCCAACAGTGGAGGTCAAACTGTATTACTGAACAAGCAAGTCCAATCCATTTTGGGTTCCACTAATGGTTAAAACGATTTTGAGGTGAAGTCATACATTGCCCAGTGACATCTGGCAAACTTAGGTAATGTGTTCTAGTTGTTTCTAGCCCAAGAGAGCTTGGTCTTTAGTTACCCCAGGCTGTTTGTTGTTCCCTATAGTTGAGCTATTTTGCTTTTAAGCACATCTTAGAGACCCTGCATTGCAGTTTGTTCGGGTACTTTATAACCTTCTTACCTTATAATAGCTTATTATAAATCTCAGATCTGGTCTGTGCATTTACAGTTTATAGAGGTGGAACTCTCCTTCTCCTGTCCCAAATCCTTTCATGAAACAGGAGAGAGAAGTGGCTCAATGTTATCAGGTGGAAGGTGGGTAAACCTCAACAAGCATCCAGTTAGTAGCAGGGTGGCCAGGGCCGGTTCCTTTAATTAAAAGTTCATCTCCTGCATTCTCACACACAATGTTGATGCACCAACACATTTTATGTATGTTTTATATGTCACCTGTGAGCTCCCCTCTCCTTACACATACTAAAGGCACTTATTAGGACTTGTGTGCAATGCCAGTGATGCATTCCCTATTCACCCATGTGGAGATGTGCTTTTCCAGAAATCTGGAATGTCATTACTTAAAATTGAGAGCGCTAGTTTTTGGAAAAAAAATCATCCTTGCAGTGTGGGGGGGAGGGGTAATTCAGAATGAAGAGGCGTGTGGCAGAGAGGGGAGGGTGCTGTGCAAGAAACTTAGAGATGACTGTGGATGTGAAATGCTCTTCATTTCACATGCTCACCATTAGAGAACAAGAGAAGCAAATTTAACTGCAGCCTGACAAACCCCACTGTATACCTCTCTGGGACCGACTGCTTCCCTAAGCTTTCGACAAGGCTGCTGAAGAAGCAGAAAGCAGGTGGACATGAGCACTTTTGTGGAAAGCAGTGTTGTCCAAGATTCACCATCAGCAAAGGAGCAGGCCCTTTTTCTTGTATTTCCACCCCTCTCAGTCACACTCATCCCTAGTACATTACCTCAAGGTCTGCACTCAGTTGCATTACATGATTGAACAAGCTCTTGTGCTTACTGGTCTGAGTACATAAAACAGCGAGATAGAGCAACAGGGTAGTAAAAATACATGTTAAACTGAAGGATACCATAGGGAATCTGGAAACTTCTGTGGCTTTTAAGTGTCAACAGCGTGACCTACTTTGGAATAAATAAATTTAAAAAAAGAGGCTAAAGTGGCTCTGGCAAGAAGTGTCTGTGCTGGGACTGGGAAACTGTGACAACTGCAGAGCACAGGGGACCAACAATGGGGAGTCTCAAGGCTGCCAGCTGACTTTGCAGCCCAGGCATCATTAGTATGTGTTGGCTGTTCTGTAGCCTACTCAATATGTGCTGGTAATATTAATCTGGATTCCCTAACAGCAGGTGCCTCTATCATAAGATTCTCTAGCCTGATTACTTTGCAAAATTGGCAGGAAGTCCAAGGTTTGAGTGACTTGAAAGAGCAAAATTAAATTTCCAAACTTAGCAATGTCATTTCTGGAATCAGGCTGTGTATTGATTCTACAGTATCACTTTCTATTTTTAATAGATACTAAAAAAAAATTACTTCATTCTCCAAAGAAAAGAATACAGTCCAGTACTTTCAATCAGCACCACAAACAAAAGCAATTGTCATGTTTTTCCACTCTCCTCTTATATTTGCTTTAAGGTATCTGTAAAAACTACTGCTAATTTTAATGGTAAAACCTCTGAATTGTGTTACTTCTGTAATATCAAGTGTCCTCAGTCTCCTCACCAGCTATTTTGTAAATTCCACCTATTTTCACTATTGTATCCATTTTTTTCCAGAACTTCACTTAAACAAAGAGCACAGAAATTCCTTCAAAAGTATAAAGAAGAAATAAACTGGATAACATTTTATATTGGGAGACATAATGTATGGACAGATTCGATGCTTTACTGACCTCTGCTTGTGGAGTAACATGGATGTGAAACTTGTGGTTCCAGCATGTGTTCACTTGATTTTATGATACAAAATTTGCCACCTGGCAAACAAAACAGGTTATCTTAAGCCTGCTGAGCACTCTGTAGAACAATATAACCAATTAATTATCCAATATAGATCACTTAGTTTGTTCTCATCTGTTCAAATTTCTACAGTTTAAATCCATATAAACATTCAGTTTAGTTTTTAATACAGTGTGTGTACTTGACTGCCTGTGTGTAATGTAAGGATATGTTTTCCCACCAATCTGGGACAAATGCTCTCAAGGGACACTAGATTAAATAACTATTTGTTTTTAGACAACAATTGAAGAATTCAAACACTTTACACAAGATCCATTCTGATTTTTTTAATCCCTCCTGTTCATTCTTAAACATTTTATACCTTTCAGCCCTTTTTACTCAACATGCCAATAACAGGGACAGATTGATGTCAAAGCTTTCCCAAACCATTAGTATTATGGAGCTATATTTAAACTCACTGACAGGGAGGATCCTGTATGACAGAAGAAGATTGAAGGCATTCAGCCATCCAACTCAGCCATTCCAGATAATCAGAATTGGCCCCAAGTAACCTGGCCTGACCCGGTAGCTGCCCCTGCTGTGAGAAGAGGTAGGACTGGAAGAGTCCCTTCCAGCCTGAATTACCTTATGGCCAGGTATGGGAAACTACTGTTTGCATTAGACTTTAACATAGTGAGCCTTAGCAAAGCAATTTTTCTGGAGTGCCAAAGGCACTTTCCAAATCTCCAAACATGCAGATAGACCTGCAGCTCTTCCCATGGTCTAGATACTCAGCTTACACAAGAACCACATACCTGCCTTGAAGGAGAAGAAGAAATTATTTCCTCTATTAACTCACTGGTATCCTCAGAATCTACATCTCACTTCCTACAACAGCTGTGACATCTCCTTCTGTTCCTTCACTTAATACAAACCATCAGCCATGGCCACTGGAGTTCCCAGGCAGGCACACTAGCACTGCAGCCACGTCATGCTGTGCACAGGCTTTTCCCACCAAGCAGGCACAAATCCTTGCTGCCCTGCCATGGCAGCAGAACTGATGTCACCTCCCTGGCTGGGGAGGGTTAGACACCATGAAGAGTTCACAAATAGACAGCCTGCAGCACACAACATCTTTCTTCCTGCTGGGCAACACTGCACAAACAGTCCTTTGCATGAGTGGGTGACTGAGGCTATGGTGGAGGAACAACACACCCTTCTGCCAGGGCAGGTCTCGCCCTAGTCCATGGAGTTACCACCATCTGTCACATTTGTCTCCTTAGTGCCCTTTAGGGGATGCACACTATGTAGGGGGAAATGAAAATTATGAAGGTGTATACACAGTGTGGAGAAACTATTACTGACTTCATGGTTAACATGCAAGCATGGATCTTTGGTAAGGTCCTGGGCATGAAGACAGATTCAGTACTTTCTTAATCTTGTTAAGAATTGTCACATCACTAAGTCCACTCACTAAACAGAAAAAATAAGCCTGTTGTGAAAGTGTCTGTAGAGTTAGGCCTTAGACCCATGGTGACATTTTCTACGATTGCTTGCGTATGGTGTCTATGTCTGTACTTTCCTTCTCTTGGAAATATCTCTCCCAACACTTCAAATGTCCTCTCCTGGGCACTACAGAAGCCCTGCTGTTTAATCCATGTTTAATTAAGGGGCCAGGGCAGGACATGTGGTAGAGGTCCCAGGGTGAGTGGCACTTTATCTCAGCCTTATGAAGGATTAAATCATTAATGAAGCTTCATTTATCTTTCTGGCTAAGATGTCCCTAAATTTTCATCTGTTACGTATCTCCTTTGCTTTTATCTCCTGCAGATTCTGTGCTTAGACAGGAATACTCAGTTTGTATTCAGATTGTGTAAAAGTTCTTATGAAGTTACTTTGAACAAAGCTCTAGATTCACAAAAATATGTCCATATCTAACTTCTTTTGAGGAGATGGTAGAGGTAATACTATCTTTTAAATGTTTTCTTATATTTTATTCTGCTGATGATATCATTCAACTCACAGCAATATTTTTTTATTCTTCACACAACTAATTTTGTAGCACAAATACAGAGTAATCAGAAATTTGAATGCAAAGAAACTATTTTTAAGTATGAAAAATGGTGCAGTGGATCACGTAGGTATGAGACAAAGCAATAGATATGAATGCTGTTTACAGAACTGACAAGACAGCTCAAGGATGCATGCCAAAGATGTAATGTCTGCAATAAAAAAAATAAAATGTAATTTTCCTGAAGAAGTGCTGTAATAATACTATCTCGGGTTTGCCTGTGAGAGCACAGATGACACTTTCACAGCTGAGATGTGAGAACTGAGATGACAGTCTCAGTTCCACTCCAGATTGCTTCCAAGATGCTATAGATCAACAGGGTGATCAAGGACAAAGTCATAGTCTGAGTCATTACAGGAAATGTCAAGGTATGTGGAAAAATCAGGGTCAAGCTTCCAACAAAGGTCCTCCAGTTCAGGACCAGATCCCTCCACTGGCAAGAGGAATTTGGCCTGACACAGTGATGCTACATGACCTCCATTAAATCAGAATGACTGCTCAGGTGAAGAAGCAGAGTTGAAGGAGAACTTCAGTTTCTGATGTTCTGAATGTAGACGATGTGTTCCTGTGACATTGAAGAGAGGTCATGAGTGCCTCCAGAACAGAGCTGAGGCTAAACTGTCAAGTCCTGCAAAACCTGTCAAAGGCTCTGCCAATTCCAAAAGATAGCTAACTCAGTGAAAGGCTCGGCTAATTGAGTCTGAAATGTGATCCATGCTCTGAACTTCAATTAGCTCAGTCAGGTTAGGTCAACAGTCAGGCTAATTTCATAGGGTATTGTCAAAAAGTTTAGGTTAATCACAGTGCAAGGTGATGCACAGGTACACTGGACACAGCGGTCATTTGGCATCTCATATAGAAATTCTATTTTAAAAGTCACAATTAAGTAAAAACTGTATTTATGCATATAAATTCACATTTTGCTGCAATTAAGCCTTGCATGTGTCTGAACACATCACTTTGACATATTGCTGAATGATCTCTTCACTATATTATAACTGTATTTTGAAAGTACATTGCATTAAAAGGCATATGTCTATATGCTGGGAAAAAATTCGTCCCAATAGCAAATTTTATACTTAACCTCACCTTAGTTTTGACCAATTGGATATTTATTTGGGGAAAAAATAAGAAATATTGGAGTATTCTTTGGTAAAAAGTATTAAGCACATTTTGATATGCCATAATATTTTTTGATTTATTCTATGTAGAGGAGGATTTTCAGTTGTGATAATGTATGGCTTTTAACTGAAATCTGTTGATCAAGATGGTATTAGTTATACAGCATGAGCACAGTCCAAGAACACAATTTCCTTACTTCAAACTTCATATAGAGCGAGATGATATATTACAAATAACTTATTTTCAACAATTAGGATGCTTTTAATAAAAAAGGTACTTTAAAAGGACTAGTTATTTTTTGTTAAATATTTTTGCCAATTGAGTCGTGCCATAGAGGTTGCCTGTATATTCATGTAGCAGTGACTCTTTATTTTGTCACTTAATGGGCATCTAGTCTATGGCATGTACTGCAGAAAAATATCACTGAAGTCAAAATGCAGCAGGCCTGAAAAGTATTGTAATTAAATTACATTTATGAATACCATAATTAACCAAACTAATTACAAATATTTTTTAAGAGAGGAGAATTTGGAGGAGAGATGAAAAAGCATCAGATTTTATACTACTCTGTAAAAGCTTAGAGATTTCTTTGGAAATAAATGACCTGCTATTTATCTCTTCTATGCTGTGACTAGGTTAGTACTGACAATACGTACCAGCCGAGATAAACTAGTGAAAATCTGAGAAACAGAATTATTTATAATCTCCTCCAAACCTGTAAAAATAGTTGCCAGAAATTAAGAGGTCCCTTTCTGTTTGCTGACTGTTAAGTCAAAGCTGAGGTTAGACATAGGTGTGTAGCTTTTAGGCCCTTGACTTATGACCTGTTCTATACTGCTTCCTATGATAAAAGCATGGGATAGAGAGCAACAGCATCCAGTTTTACCCTTATTTATTGAAATTTCCTCCGAAGTTCATAAGTTTGCAGTAGGAAATATGATTTTTCTCTATTTTTAAACCCCCAAGAACACAGTCATTAATATATCATAAGTTTGTGTTTTACAAAAGACACTATTTTTAGTATATTTTGAACATGGTGCCAAAAGTGCACTGAATGTCTTCTTTTAGAAATGAAAGTTTCCTGGCTAATCCTCTCATCGTAATTCCAGATGCCTTTTTGGTAAAACATGAGCTGAAGAAAAACAAAAACATTAACTTTTTTTTTTTTTT
>VXBX01008609.1:1837864-1848749 GCA_013400415.1 Scytalopus superciliaris
TTTGCTAGCCTTTCAGTGTTCTGACGCACCAGTACAACAATAATTCCAAAACATTTCTGCCTAATAAATTACTGCCTGATGTTCACTACAAATAAGTGCATTACACTGAGCCACAAATGCAGACTGAGCTGCTGCTGGCTGTGTTTTCCATCTGTAGAGCCTTTCCCCAAACTGCCTGATGACATCACACGGGTGATTCTGACCCATTGGCATCTCACAAAGCCTCTGCCTAATGCAAGTATTAGCAGCAGCAAATGTTAGCAGTGGACATCAACTCAGTGAAGCAGCAGAGTAAAGGAGACAGAGAATTTTTAAGGGTGGTTAAATCTGCCTGTGACGTGATCAAAAATAAATACAGGGAAGGATTGATTTAATCTGTTTACATAACTGACTTAAAATTAACTTGCAATTAGGCCCTCACCAAGAATTACTCAGTGATTATACCCTCCAGCTGCCTAATACAAATGTGAGTTCTGGGCAAGGCTGTAATGAGGAGGGATGAGCTGCTGCTCCCCAAACGGGTCCATTCGGGGCCACCCATGCAAAATGCCTAAGCGAGCCACTAGAGGGAACTCAGCCTATTCCCTGCACGGCCTTGGCACTTTCCCTGCTACTCACTTGGACCTTTAAGCTATATGCAGTGCAGAGCATACCTAAAGCTGTAAGCATATGCCTTGAGACACCTGCCACAGTAACTCCATCTGTTAAAGCAAATGTACCAGTGCTCTTCTGTATTGCACATGCACACAGGGTGTTTCATCTTTTACATTAGTAGTAGTGTGGGGTTTTAACCTTTTATCTCTTAATACTTTTCTTTCCTCATCATGTCTTTGTCTAAGTGGTGTCAGTGCTCTCTGGAAGTGAACTGAATGTGCTTCTGGTTACTTGTGTGTGTGTGTGTCTGTAAAACAAGTTCCCTGCATTTCAGAGCAGGAAATCAAGGAAGGGTGGAGGCATAATAAAGGTCCTTAAAAAGTGAGGTCAGGAGGGCTGGCTGTAACTGAGAAAGACAATATGGAGAAAGGTTTTTATGCCAGCAAAGAGCTCCTTCCTTTGGTCATCAGGTGTCTGCTTTCTGTTCCTTCACCTTCTTCAATATCTTAATGAAGTTCAGAGGGAAAGCACTGTCCTTCACAGCCCTAAGGATTCCATCCATATAACCATTTCAGTAATATTAAAAGCAAGCAAAGCCCCCNTGGCATTTGGATCAAGAGCTCAAGACTTGATCAAGATTACTTCTACCTTTCCCCACATCTTCACATTGTGTCTCCACAGTATTTGAAGAGTAGGGCATGTTTGTGTTAAAAATGATGCAACAGTTTAGAAGAGTGGAAATAATCAGCTTTAACAGCAATACAGGTTAACTCTTCAGTGTTGCCACAGGGGGAAGGAATAAAACCAGGCTGTCTTGCCTATACAGAAGTTTCTGCTTCATCTGAAGGCTATTTAAGTATGGAGGTTGCTCCCTCACTGGGTGCTATTTCTGAGGCTGTGAAGGGAAAACCTGTTTTTGTTGGAAGGCTGTCTTCCCTAAACACTCTGAAATACACTGATGTTGTCATCAATGCTGGCACATTTCACAGGGTTACAGAGGCTGGTGACTGTGTGATCCAGGTGGGGGCTTACCAGAACTGGGGGGCCTTACCTAACCCCTCCTTTCACCCCAACACTTCCTAAAGACAGACATTTCAATGAGTATGTTGCTTGCTCATTCTTGTGTACCCAGCTGTGGCTCTCCAGAGCTTCAACATTTAACCCAAACAGCATTGTAATTAATCAGAAAAATAAAGAAAAATAAAAGTTATAAAAATTCATTATTGAAAAATAAAGAGTGAAAATGAGAAGTCTTGAAAATAGGCACTTAGTTCTGCACAGGCATAGTTCATTGGTCAGAGTTACTTGTGTGGAAAAAGTAATGGTACCTGCATTACCATTTTCTCTTTATGGAAGTTAACTTACATGCAGCAAGAAGTCAGTCATATGGCTGCTGTTGAATTCAGTCTCAATGGTTATAAATTTGAAATTCTACCTTTGACCAAAATGGGGTAAAACTCTCCAAGTTCCACATTAAAGCCTTTGGGGTATTTGTTTTCATTTATGCAGAGAAAATGTGGTTTCAGCACAAGAGCTCAAAGGATATGGGAAATAATTTTGAAATTAATGACATTCATGTAGATAAATGTGTGGTAGAAGAGCAACAGAATAATAAGGCATTGCAAGAGAATGATTTCCTCCAGTGAGGGAAGAAGAAGAGCTATAATTTGGCATAAATGAGGACTACAAATGGGGAAGGCCAAAGAAACAGGTGGCACAGGTCAGGAGGAATATAACAGAGACATGGCACTGAATGCTGCAATTTTAGGGCCCAGGGTATGGAGAATAAATGGGTTGACACTTTTCTCTCACCTGTGTCTGGCTTTTAGAAGCATCCATCTCCCCTGCCCTGTGTATGTATTGGGGGCCTCTTGAAAGGGTCTGAGTCTTTCCCCTTGCAAGTCAGGCATGATAGCTGTCTTGGGAACTAAGGGATTATTTTACCAACATATGACAGAAGATATAGATATATATTAAACAGAACCTTATCTGTGATCTACTTTATGGGAAGGTGATTGGGTAATTAACTAAACTGCCACACGGGTATGTAAATGTAGGGAACCATTCCCTGAGAAGGGAAGTCCCTTATCATTAAACTGATGAAGGAGACTGAGAAATTCAGAAAGGAAAATGACACAAATGGTACACAGCATCACCCTGCAGATGTGAACAGTCCTTCCAGGCTTTGGGATCTGTAGATGCTGAAGAGCATAAACAGTATGCTTGGTGCATATGTGGCCTGTATAATATTTTTCTTTCTTTTTTGTCCTAAAATGTATAAAAGTGCTTTGGCAAAGGGACTTCCTAACTCTGTCATGGTACCTGAGGGAAAGCAGGCCTTGTATGTACTACTGAACCAATCTGGTATGTGATAATGAATTTAAAAAAGGAATATAAAACGTAAGACCCTTCAAAGGAGCAGTGTAAACTCTGACTTTAAATCACCTATGACACACCCATGTCAGAAATGCATAGCTAACCACGGAACTACCACTGCACACACAGAAAGGCACCATCCTACAAGCGAGAGGCTGAGGAGTTTTGGACACAAGCAGCAAGGAGGCTGTTCTTGTGACAGACTCTCAGACAGCAGACCCAGTCTGGCAAACTAGAAAAAAAGCCTTCGTTCTTGAGTCTGAGAGCTGCAGACTGTATTTTCGTCTTTCTGGCATGTCCTCCCAGCATCCAGCCACAGTCAGACTTCTCAGACTTCCTGATCTCTGAGAAAACAATCCTTAAACTCTAATTGTTTGGGGTTTTGATTTGTGTTTGACAGATGAATTCAATGGTATCTGTGTGGACCAGTGCATCAGTTACTTCTAGTCCTCCAAGACATCAAGTGAGGTATGTTATGGTTATTGAGGCTTGACAGTTCAATTTATACCAGGTTGACAGGAGAAATCTCAAGAGAATTATTGCATCTTGTAAAAATCTAGCTTTTCTTTAGGAAAAACACATACTGTCTCGGAGGAAGCATACCCTGAACACAGCAGGTAAATCTGGCATACTCAAATTGATTTTTCAGGTGAATAAAACTACATGTACAAACATTTGCAGGTAAGGGAAGGAAACTGAGAATGATGAAATGCATTTAGGGGGCAATACAAGAAAAAAGATACAGCTGCAGTGAATAGTAAAGAAAACAGTTGGGGAAGATGATGGGAAGGCTTGATGTGTTAAGGACTGGCTGGTGGTAGAGAGAGACTGGGTCACTCACAACTTCACCTCCTGTCCTCCTGGAGGAAGATCCTCTCTTGGGAAAGACTGGGCCCCCTTCTTTCAGGATCTAATGAAAGCCTGAAGATAAAGCAAATGTAAACTCAAGGAACTATGAGGATACTGTGTGTGCCCATGGCCTTCTCAGCCAGCTTCTGGCTGCAGCAGGTCTGTACAGCCGTGGAGAGCAGCAGCTAACAAACAGAGACTGTTGATTTATCATCAGCCTCCCCACTGCTGGTCGTGGGGAGAGGACAGCGGTGTGTATAGATTATATATTGTATCAAAGGATCCAAAAAAAGGGTGGAGAGAAATGTAATAGTCATCTTTCATGTGCAAATTTCTAAAATTATTATGTAATAAAACTGTACACAGCATAAAAACTAAATGCAGCCTGATTTATCTCACCAGTCCTATTACACTACAAACATTTCAAAGCTGAAAACATTGTATTAAATTGCATTTTCCATGCTACACAGCAGGACAAGGAAGACTTGCAGATCTCACAGCAACCACGTGTACCAGCCAAAGGCAAAACCTGGCTGGAGCTCCAGACACTGTGGTTCTCTTCCTGAGTGAGGGAACAGCCAGCTGAGGGATCTCAAGCAAGCTCGTTCACTTCCGAATGCCTGTTTTCCCAGCTGTAAAACAAGGCTGCTGACATGCATGTATATAGTTTATCCAGCTGCTTCTAGAAACTTGTGGGAACATGAGGGCAGTAAGTGCTCATGCAGCAGTCTGTGACACCTGAAGCAGTGCTAGCTCTTAAGAATGCTGTGCCAAGGTGCAACTTCTAGTAATACACAGCAGGGTACTGATTAGTCAGAGAAGGCAGTTACAAGACCTGCCAGCTCACACTGTTGTTCCTCAGACAATCCCAGTCAAGAGCTAGAAGCAAACTGTGTTTCATCTAGGCCTTAAAATTCCTTAAATTTGAGGTAACTTGAGATATTTTTTCTTGCAGTATCCTTCCTTCCAACATAAACCCATGATGATATCTATGCTGCTTCTCTCTTAGCTGATCTTGTTTTTCAGGGTAATTTTTTTTCCTTTTCACTCCTAGTTATAGGTAACAAAAATATCAGCACTTTCTTTAGCGCCTGTATACAAAGAATGTCTAACATTTGGACAAGGTCTATCAATTTACTACTCCATTAATCCCTACAATGACCTATCAATATTCTAAACATGCCAACATGCAATTTCTTAATATTCTGATGCTAGGAGTGAAACTTACAAAAGCTTCATGCTATATACAAGTAAAAGCAAACTAGAGATCTCAAGTTACATTTTCTTTTAAGTAAGGACACACCTTTTTCTTTCTCCTGCAGCTATGTGACCAGGCAGTAAAGAACACAAGATTCAAGTGATGAGAGAAAACAAGAGAAAAGCCTGACTCTCTATATTAAGCCCTTTATTGAATGTAGCTCCAGGTCTTGTTTCAGGGAATGAAAAACAAAGTAAATTGTATTTTCCTGGCCATTGCCATCACCACTTATAGGGACATTTGCAAATTAAAGTGTGCTGATGAAAGCGCACTGCTTCATTAAAGGAGCAGATGACATCTGTAATAGAAACAGCATCTACTCAAAACATTATGCTTCATGACCTTAAGAATGGCAAAACGGCAGTGAAGATTACACCACGTGAAATACACACAGCCACTTACTAAACTGCAACTAAAGACTCAGCAAAGTCATACAAACGTAAGAAAAATCTGTGATCCCCAAATACTTCCCTCTTCAGGTATAAATTAGAGAAATCACACCAGTTCACTCACCAGTGGCAACCTACAGAGTAAATACAGATAACCAGTGAGATTCTCAAACTGAGGACGAGGGTTGATGAACCGCTCGGATGAACTGGCTGCATCTGCCACACACTTGGAGTAACATCGCTAGGCTGAGGTTAAACCAAAGCACCAATGCAGCCTTCCAACTGAGTCAGGGCTTTGTACAATCTAGAGGCCTGCTTTCTAGGAGTTCAACAAATGAGATTTTATTGCCTCATGGGAAAAAAACTTAAGAGAGGAATGCTGACTTCAACACAGGGGGAGAAGTACCTCTGCTAGGACATGTTTGTTGTGCAAATTAATTCCTCAGGAAATTTTTTAAAATTCAGCAGAATTCTTGACCTTCCTCTCTTAGCTCTGATAACATTTTTCTACACTCTCAAAGCAAGACAGAAAGTTCACAGCCTCAAAATTGCTGATAACACTCTTGCTCAACTTCAGTGGTTAGGTTCTTTTATTGGATAATGTATTTCTCCTTAATTGATGTGTCCTTCATCCATCTTTTCTAGGGAAACAGCAGTTAAATATTTCTTTCCTGCTCTCAAAAATATTTAAAGCTACCTTCAAAAAGGTAGCATCAGTTTTTCATGGTAAATGTTAACATTTTTCAACCTTTACCTCTTGCTTACCTCCTAGCCTCTTTTGGGTAAGAACCAGCCTATCCATAACATAAAATCAACTTAGAAATTACAACAGAAAATATTTCTCCTTGAATAGTTGTCAGGCATATATTGTAAAAAATTAAAGGATGTGTTGTGAAATCAAAATTCAAAGAGCACAAGGCATTGTAGAAGAAAATAAGGAATCTGTTTAATTACATGGGGGAAGTGTAAAGACTTTCTATGGAGAAATAAAGGTAAACTTATTTCCAAAATTACAATGAAACACATTCTATAAACTTTGAGCTTCATATTTGATCTCAAGAAGAAAAATTCTGATGTGTGGCAGGTATCAAATACTTCATAATGCAAAAGCTTAAAAAATAACCTCTGAAAATAATTAAAAGAACTGCTTAAAAGAACACGGCTTGGATAAAATATTAACCAGATTAAATGAAATTAACTTTACAGCCTCATATGTGAATTGCTTAAAGTTCAGCATCATCTCTGAGGAGCTGCTGATGTAAGAGAGTGCAAATATACCGGATTTCTAGCTCCTGTTGCATTAAGCGAGAGAAGCATTTTAGCTTTAGTAGAGCACCAAGCCAGCTGTTATTAATGACGCTGTCTAACGGGCTGAGACTTAGCCACGCATGAGAACCCAACAACAGATACTTCTGCGATCCCTGAGAGCTCATTTTTCAGGACCATCACCACATGACATTTAACTATTTAAAAGTCAGCTGGCAGTTAACTCACACAGTTGATCCCTCTGCAGTTTTGCACAGCACTGCACTAAAGATTTTAAACAGAAAAGATTCTCGTTACCTAACCCAAGTGGAGTATGTTTTGTTTCCTTACTGGCTGACCTTAGAAGATTTAATAAGCAGTTTATATAATTGCTGCAGAGCAGGCACATGACTAGCTAGCTGGTAACATATCTGCTAATTTTGTTCATTTTCTTCCTTAGAGGCTGTTCACTTCACAAGGCATTATATTACTTTGCAAAGAAGGCCCCCAAACACAACATTAATGTTTTGCTGCCATTTACTGGCTCTAAACTCAAACAGTATGTCCATGTAATACAATGCCTCGTCTTTAGGGAACTGGGATGAGGAATCTGTTAAAGTGAAGGAAATCCAGAAAGTGAAAATCCCTGTAAGATGATACTATTGAAAGATAAATGAAAGAAGCGGGAAAGTGACAAATTAAGCACAGAATATTGTCCTATGAGATAGCAATGTCCTGATTTTGCACTTAGGTCTAGTTTTATAAACAAGTCCATTGGGCAGGAAGGGACTCAACCCAAAGATCTCAGGAAGACAGGAGCATGAAGTGCCCCAACACTTGTGCTGGATCACCACAGGACTGGTGATACTAACATGGAAGTATGCTAAGTAAGCTTTGGGTTTTTTCCCCACTGTTTGGAAAGACCAGATGGAACACTGTCATCTCACCCTTTATGGTGCAACAAGGTATGGGAAGTATTAAATTTTCAAGACTTCAGAAGTCTCATCCAACAGCTTCTAAAGAATTGACTGGGGAGCTGAGAATTATCAGCACTTCACATTTAACAAATTCCATAATCCTGAGGGATGTGTTGGCAAAACAGGGCAGAAACAGAAAGGCACATTATGTTGCTAAATTTTGCATAGGATTAGAGTTATCATTTGAACTATGTAATTTAACGTCAGCTCCAATGGGCAGAGAAGAGGCTGATGGCAATGAGACAGTAACCGGGGCAGGGGAAAGGACACCTCCTTTTAAATAATGCCAACACGCATGGCTAACGACCAGACAAAATATGGGGAATTGCTAAGGCATTTTCCTTTGCAGTTGGGTGACGCTCAGGCAAAAGGGGGGAGAAAAAAGGCACAACAGCAGATCAATACAGCATGTACCAAATATAGTAAACCAGGACTTATACTTGAGTCATCCTCAGTGAGATTCCACTGGAATTTTTCTTTGCCCTAATACTGCTTTTTTAGGGGGAAAAAAGAAAGAAAAGAGGAGCTTTGTTCATTTTTAGAAAATAAGCTAGGGCACATTAAGTTATGGAGTATTTAGCTTGGGCAGGAAACTGGGCTATGGAGGCCACACGTTTACCTCAAGTGCATCAATACAGGTCTATTTTGCAAAACAGTGAAACTAGGTCTTTGGGGTGAAACAAATTTTGTACGAACTCTTAAGCGTAGGACATACAATTAGCCTAACAGCATTAAAATGAAAAAGTTTGCCATTATATAATCAATTTCTATAGGCAAGCCAAGAAATCCTTCCTTAGTTTTTGCAGCCCTTGACCAGTCTCGTGTCAGGGCTATGCCAAGGATACTCCCAATTCCCGCACACGGGATGCAGTGACACTCCACATCAGAAGCCGCAGCGCACGTGGCACAAACATGGATGTTACTTAACCTGCACCTCTGGAAACACCATCCACACTGCAGAGCCACCGCAGCTGGGACCCGAGCTGGTGCCTCCTTCCCATGTATCCTGCCCACTACACTAGAGCACAGACATGATTAATTTCTTTCCCAGCAGGTCCAAAAACTTAATTATTTCGAGTCTTAGGCAACTTCTACATATTTCCTAAATTTGTTAATCTTTTCCTAAGCACTAGATTAGTAACTGCAAATCTATGTTATCTCCTCAGCGAGTCTGTCAGACTAATCTACAATCCAATTCCTTAAGAATTTTAAATCAGAGGAACGTATTTTCTGACACATCTATCAGGAAGAGACAAATCTAGTTAAGTTTAACTTGCCCCATCCATACCTGTCACTGCTACTTTTCACTATCAACTAGCTTAAAACCCACTTATTATGTAAATCTTTAAGGAGCATTACAGCATGAATTTGCATGTGTAATTGCTAGACTTCCTTGAAATCTGAATTTTCAACAAACAAAATGAACCTAAAATGACTTAAAACAACAAAAGCACTTTTTTAAACACAAGGAATTCTTACTGAGCTATTAAATTTCTCAATTAAGGCTGAGACAGTTAAAAGCTGAGAGAAACAAAGTATTTCTACTGGTGTACTAGAAGGCAACCAGATAACTAACAGACACACAAACACGCAGAGTCACCAAAGAAAAACAGAGACGTGCTTAAGGGGAGGCCAAATTGTTTTATTTAATTTTTCAGTGACCAATTGGATTTTTGGCAGAAAGCTCTGCTCTTTCTTTTTTGTTGGTGGTTGTTTTTTTCTTTTCTTTAAAGAAATCAGCAGTGCTCAAATTGATGGGTTGGAATTTTTCTCAAATTCCAGTTAATTTTAAAAACAAACAGATGAACAGGAATTCCAGATAGTTTCCAGAGCAGAGAGCAAAACTTCACATTTGTTTGAAAATTCCATGTTTATACTTGACCGGGAGACAGAATGTAAAACTATTGTCAGTAGTGCACGAATAAAACATTCACATTTGATCTGGAACCTTAAAGTCAGAAAGCTGTACTCTCCTTCCAAAATTTTCATTACCTTGTGCAAAGCAAGTCAAGTCTTCATGTGTCAAGCACACACGTAAAATTGTCCATATTTTATATACAAGACATCTACCAATCAGGCAGTGCAAAATACATCCTTTCATAACAAAACTAAAATGTACCTCTCAAAGTATGAACAAGAATATACACATAATACATGATGTACACTATTTACACAACCATAAAAAATATAATACAAGGATTTTTTTTTTTTAATGTGATTATAAGACTTGACAGTCTTTTGCAATTTTTGTTGCAACAAGGCATGTTTTAATTTTCCTGGATGGAGTTTTCTTTGCCAATTGCTCGAGAGATCTGAGGAACTATGCTTGAACTTTGAGGAGAGTTTTCAAGTGGACTGCCATCAACTCCCTGTTTTGGTCAGAGGGTTCGGCTGTGCCGCCCACCCAGTGGCTGGGAGGCTTCGGGAGGACACTGGGAGATGGGGGGTCACTGAACTTTGCCCCAGCGTAATTTTCTTTTTGGTTCGCTTCGGTCAGGGCAATAGGTTTCTTGGACTTGGCATTTCTGAAGTTCTCTGTGTTTTTAAGTGGCTTTTTCTCCTGCTTCTGAACTATTTCCGGCGACACAGAATCCTGCCAAAAGTTCTCTATCTTTTTCGCCGATGCGATCTTCGTCAGCGGCGCATTACACTTACTCTTCTGCCTGTTAATCTTTGGTTGTTCACACAGGTGTAAGCCGTGAACGGGCTGGCCATAGGGGACGGCCGCCTTCTCTGTCTTTCCCATCTTGTTCTTTAAGAGCTGCGGAAACCGAAGCAGAGGCAGGTCAAACGGGCCCCCTGCCCGCGGTGGGCCCGGACAGGGGCCCGGACACGGACAGGGACAGGGGGCACGGACAGGGGCACGGGCCCGGCCGCCATGGGGCGCTGCGCCCCCCGCACGTCCCGCCCGGCGCGCGAGGGGGNTCCGGCGGGGGGTCCGTGGCCAGGTCGGTGCCCAGCGGGGCTCTTCTCGCCAGCCCGGCGCGGTGCTGCTGGTACTGCTGGTAGCGGCTGGGCAGGAGCCCCGCGGGGCCCGGCCGGATCTTCCCCTTCCTCCGCCGCACCCTCTTCAGCGCGGGGCGGGCGCTGCTCCCCGGGCCCGCCAGGCAGCAGCTGGGCTGGTTCTCGCAGTTGCTGTCCCCGCGCCGGAGGCGCTGCAGCAGGGCGGAGGGCGGCAGCCGCCGCGGGTCCTCGGT
>VXBX01008609.1:1849497-1884560 GCA_013400415.1 Scytalopus superciliaris
GGCGGAGGGGCGGGACGAGCGGAGCCTGGAGGCGCTCAGCCTGGCTGCCGGCGGGCCGGCGGCGGCGGGAGGGCGGCAGCAGCTCCCGGAGGGGCGGCGGGCCACGCTGGCCAGTGCCCTGGAGCTGGAGGGGACGGTGCTGCGCGAGGGCCGCCTCACCCAGTTCGTAGCCAACAACCTGGAGCGGCGGATCCGGCTGAGCGGCGCCCCGCGGGGCGAGCCCCCGGCGGCGGGCGGCGCGTCCTCCATCCCCGCCATCGACCCCGGGGCGCTGCAGGACGTGGTGGCCCTGGCCGGGCAGGTGGCGGCGCAGGTGGACGAGCTGCTGCGGAACGTGCACTGCGGGCTGCAGGCGCTGACGGCGCTCAGCGTCGGCTGCATCCAGACCTACCGCGACGGCGTGGAGAGCCTGGGCGAGGCGGCCGACCTCAGCATCCGCGCCATGTACGCGCTGGTGGCGCGCTGCGAGGAGCTGGACCGCGCCATGCAGCCCGTGCCCGCCCTGGCCAAGCGCATCCGCGACATGAAGGGCACCCTGGAGCGCCTGGAGGGGCTCTGCAAGTAGCTGATGCTGCTGATGCTGCCGCCGCCGCCGCTCCCCGCACCGCCCCCGCGCTCCCCGGGCACGGCCCGCCCGCTGCGGGAAGAGAGGGGCTGGCGACACACAAGGGAAAAGGGCCCCGTCGAAATCGCGGGGTAAATGGTAGATGGTGCTTTTCAGCTTCAGCTCCATTAAAGAATTTGGATTCCACATGCCTTACGCTTTCTATTTATTGAGGGCTAGGAGGAAACTAACCCATCTTCATTAAAAGTAGCTGTTAATATTTTATTATTTTCTTTTAACCAGATTCGGAGTTGTTGTGAATACTTGCTTGATGCTTAAAGGCATACATGCTTATCTGTAGTTGACTTGGTGCCTGAGGAGTAACTCAATTCTGCCTGTGCAGCAAATGAACACGCAGAACACTGCTGTTTCTTACGGGAACACGGTTTTAAGAGAAGATCAGAGGAAATTTAATATATTTATGACAGAGACATTTCCCTTCCGAGAAGAGTATTAAAATCTATGGAATATAATTGAGATTTGGTAAGAGTAAATCCATATGCAAAGTTCTAAATAAAAGCCCTCAGATAAAATATGCTTTGCCTCTGTTGGTCTCTACAATTTTCACAGTGTGAAAGCTTAAATGGCATCACTGTGAAATGATCCTAGGGTTTTATAGTTTCGGGTTTTTGTTGTTGTTTCTTTTCTGTCCAGTTGGGAAAATATCTATTTCATTAGGTGAAGAACATGAATATGTGATGGCATTACGTGTGTGTATGACTGGCATAAAATGGGTACTTCGGGATAATTTATTTGTGTAACTTGAAGCTTTTGTATATGCATCACTGTGTGCAGAAGTGATTTTGCTGGATCAGTAAGTGCTTCCTTTGAGACCTGAGTGTAGCCAAATTCTCTGCTCACTATGGTTCCTATGCAACAAGCCTCTTAGATGATGCTCTTAGCAATCCATTTAGGTCACAAATGTCCCTGTAACGAGATTTCAGCAGAGAAACGGTCACTGCGATCTTATGTATGTACAATGGTGCTTTTGGTGACTGGCAACTCCTAAAAAACCTTGGAGAGAAGGTAGCCAAAAATACTACTCCTGTATCTTTGGTTGAAGAGCAGATAAGTTTATGATGGGCAGAGCTGCTACTCCACCGCCATCTCATTAAAAACGAGTGAGGAATGGGCACCCTGATACCTTGTGCTTTTGCATGTAGACAATACTGGATTGTAACAAAATAATTCATTTTAATGCCACCTTGGTTTGCATAATGCCAGTCTCTGGCCTGTTTTGAGCTCCTTGGCACTGCCATGCCTTTGCCTCAGCCACGAGGTGTGGCCTTGCAGCCCTAACAATGGGAGAAGTCTGGAACTGGGCTGTGCCAAGGGAACACTCCTTGTGGTACTGTCTGCTGGGGAATAGCTGCAGAAGGGGAGCAGAGGCCTAACAAAGGTTAGGGGAGAGAAAAAGAACTGCCCTTGCCCACGGGTCTAGAAGACACTAAAGATTTCTTAACACTACAACAACAGCTGTACTCTTAATAGTTTTGGGGTGTTACTCTTGGAAAAGTTTGAACTTGTCTATCATGGAGATGCAGTAGCTTTGCTAAGTATGATTTGTGTATGTCATGAGTGAAAACCAAAGGTTGATCTTGCTCAACTTGTGAGTACTGTTGAAATGTACAGGAAAGACCTGCAAGCTTATTTGTAAAGCCACATAGGTACAGCCATGCTTTATTCATGCAAGCTGAGGTGAAGCCTTCAAAGCAGCTGCGTTCCAATATGCTCTTGGTTTTTGATAGTATTTAATTTGTAGTCACCTGTGTTCAATGCTAATTCTCTGCTAAAATTTTCAAGTCTAGAATAAAATGATTACTTTTATGTTTTTAATTGTTAGTGATTAGTTGTTGTTGAAGTGTTTCACTTCTCTATTGCTGCATGTCTCATTTGGTAAAATAATTTGAAAGCTAATTTAAACTCTGCTCCTGCATCTGCACAGAGACCCTTTAATGTGATTGCAGAGCCGGTTTCAGTCTAGCTCTTCAGGCAATAATTTCTGACAGTGATGTCATTCATGTGATGAAGAAGGAATGACTGACTACTGAATTGCAAGCATGAAGAAAGCCGTAATTACACTGCTGGGGTTTGTTTTTTAATATTTGTCTGGACACATCAGCTTGTTTGAAGGGCAGATTCATCTGAGCTTGGGGCAGTGGCTCCTGTTCCCAGGTGTCTGCCTTGTACCTTTGCCATCCCTGGGGCAGGCACGGCCACAGTGCTGTCAGCCTGTTCTGTGCCTCCACAATCAATATCAATGTGTAATTGCATAGCTGCTGTGGTTTCCAGCCCCCGTGCCCATCCTGGCCTCTGCTGCTGCAGGAATGGTGACACTTGCCAGTGTCAGCACAGCTCTAGTGCCAGCCCTGCCCTTGAAGCCCTGTGTGAACTGCTTGTGAGCTACGTGGAACTCTGTAGCCTTCAGTGAAGTTCCTCCTTCTGCAGCCTTAGACTTCTGTACTGCCCTTTTGGTCCCAGTCCAGGCTTTCTGCTGCATGTTCGGTGTTAATTCTAGTATTTTCCAGCTTTTGAATACTGAAAGGGAAAGCTTTCATGTTCTTTTAGCTTTTTTTGCTTAACCTGTCTGTGAGCAGTGTAAAACCATGTTTGTATTTTCCAAGACTTTCAAAGGGGTTTGCATATATTTTCTTGCTTAGTCACACAGCTTTACAGTTGGTCTTGTTTTCCTCTCCTCATCAGCTGCCAAGTGAACTTTCATTGTAACAAGATGGGCAAGGTCAGAGAAGAAAATTAACAAAATAAAAAGGCATGCAAAAGCAAAGCCAGATGCAGAATTAGCTGTGGACCATGAAGGATTTCTCTGCTCTGAGAACCACCAGTGACTCTGTTAGGAATTATCTTAGGATTTATTTTTTTTTCTTCAAGTGTAACATCTGACCATGGAAATCCTTTTTCTGATTAAGGTCTGCTTGGTTCTGCTTCATTCAGGTCATTTTTAGCCTTCCCTCCTTTCTGAGATTTTATATTCCCTGACTCTGAACCAGTTCCATATCCATGCTATTTAAAGGAGCTTTACCACATAAAACTTTAATTACAGCTGAAAAAAACCCAACCAGTCACCCAAAACATGAACTGTTATTTCACCTACAAGGGGTTTTTTTCAGCATTACTTAATTGAATCAGGTGTTCAGTAAGTAAATATATCAACTTTGTGTATGGCTTGCTGCCAGCCAGACACTAAAATACACAAGACTTTTGGCTGCCATGTCCAGCTTTATGATGGTACTCACTCCCATTAGTAAGCCCTTGACTGAGTTACCAGTATGTGGAACAGCATGTCAGTTGAATCCAACAGCAAACCTCTGAGTGTTACAGATGCAACTCTTTTGAAATGCTTTCAAACAGCATAGTTGTACTGCCAGAAGACAAGAAATTTTACAGCTTTCAAATTAAAAGCAGCTTTACAGAGGAGTGAGATCAATTCTTCTAGCAGACTGTGTTAGCCAAAACTGAAAAGTCCATTACGACAGAGACCTCTGGCAATAGGTGTCATCCAACATAAGACAGGTTCTGGCTGTCAGGTGCCACACTACCTTGTCCTGAGCAGCACTGGTATGTACTCATGAAAAAAACCCAACTTCTAAAGAACAACACATCGTGTTTATGTTCCTATCACAATTTCTTTTTTTTGGCAGCAAATTACTTTGAGAAAAGAACATTCCTATAAGAACCCTAAATTAATCCAATTAGTACATTTTAGCCACTACTTCTGGCCCCATCCTGGAACCTTCTGCCATGTATTTAGGAGCACACAGAAGAGAGAGATTCATGACGTCTCTTTTTCAGAAAGCTTAGTGCAGTTACTGCAGAAGATGCAGGAACTGGAACCTGTCTGGGTTTCATGTTTACTGCTCCAGCTTGGTGCTTGGGGAAGGCTTTTGTCATTGTTGTTCTCTGCTGTTCGAAGCTCCAGAATTACAGATGTGATCAATGGACTTGGGCCCTGAGCTTCCACCTTAGCAGTCAAGAGCCTTGTGCCCCCTGTTACAACAGCAGTAGCATTACACCCTGATCTTGTAACAGGAAAAATTATAATCAAAATATCAAACCTTCCTGCAGTTCTGGTTCCTTTCTACTATTTATACACCTTAGAAGCCATGCAAAAAACAGACAAAAAGACCCATAAACCCTCTCCCCATAAAGACTGTCAATTGATCCTCCTCACGAATCTGAGAAGATGTAAATTGATTGGCAATTTCATGAATATTATTTGCTGTGAGGCATAAGATGCTTGAGATGGCCCTCACAGTATTGAGTCCCTGTGAGACCTAAAGAGAACCTGAATTTAAAGAAAAGAAAATACAACATTTTTATTATAATACTGATAGCTTTGGAGATGGGGTAGTCTCTGCAACAGCTGCACAACTGGCATCTGTTGTTTGTGAGCAGTGTTGGACGTCATGTACATCAGTCAGTATGCAGCAGCATTCATTAACTGGAAGAGCAGAAGAGTGGAGTTAAAACCATCTTGATTATTTTCCTAGATTACAGCTAGAAAGTGCTGTCACTGTAATTTTTCCCAGAATTTGAGTTAATGTTGTGGTTAATTAGTATGAAGTACCTTTGTTGAAAGTAGATTTGTATCAGAGAAGGGTAATAATTTATGTCAATATTTTTATTTTTATGAATACTAGTTAGAGAAGTAAGAATCCTAGAATTTTATCCAACACGGTATTTCTTGTCTCAGTGTGACCAAGCATGGCTTTTCTTTTTTTTTGTCATAGACAGTGCTGGAAAAATTCACAGGTCTGGACTTGCTTGTAAAACAAAGAGCCATGCCCAGTAAGTTGTTAGGAAGAGTTTTGTTAAAGACAGGTGCCTTGTCTAAAAGAACATCTAAATGAAGAGGAAAAAAAATTCCACAAACTTGCCAGGCAATCATTCTTCATTTCTCTGGTATCTTGCTTGTTACTGGGATCGTTTGACCACTCTCAGTAGCAGAAAATTCAAAAAATCCTAGGTTGAAATGTTGGATTTTTTAAAAATGAGCTTTCATTCAATGGCCTAATAGCAGCAGTGACGTTTACTGGCCATTTTCACCCTAATGAGATTTTTCTTGTCTGAACTTGAGCTGATGCCACTCAAGGAAATGCTAATCTGAAAATAAACTCCTTTAAAGTCAAAGTATCATTTGACTTTGTTCCTCTTTCTGCTTTCACCACCTATGTAATTTGTTTACTCAGTGCATTTTTTTTTCCAGGCTGGGACTTTCCAGTGACGTGTCCTCAGCTGGAAGGGGAGGGGAGTTTCTCACCGCTGAGCAACATTGTGATTTTCCATTTTCCAAAACTCTCCCCGTGTGCCATTTATAGCTGATGATACTGGTTTTGTTTCCCTCTTCAAAGAAAGAGATGTGCAACTAAAAGCCTTTCATCTCTCCTGCTCCGATGCCATCAGGTTTCTTTTGTCTGCTGGGAAGAACGGGAAAGTTACACCAGTGTTCCCCCCATTCACGGTTTTTGGCAGCCACCAGCTTTACCTCATTTCCCTTGGCAAAACCGTGTTCTGGACCTCACCAGTTCTCAGTGCTTTTCTTTGATCCCACTTATCTTCTGTCTTCAGTTGCATGACTTACTACATTGGTGTTATCATGCTGCCAGAGGCTTCTTACTTAGCTCAGTTATGTCTCTTTTAGTTATCCTTGTCTGTTTGTCATTCTGTTCTGCCTCAAATTCAAAATGGTTATCTGCAGGTCCTGGCCAAGGCTAGTTTCTGCTGCATACTTAATATATTCTCCTTTGATATCATCCATTCCTCTATCCTTTCAAATATCACAGTAAATTACCTTATGCTTTCTTTTTCTATGACTTTCTTGCTGCTGTTTTCTGCAATGCTTCTTGCATCCAGAATAGCCACCACCAATCGTCTTGTTTAAAATCAACCCTCAGGCATTGCAAGTTAGAAACTATATAGATAGCAGGTTATCATACTAAACAGGAGGCATCTTAGAAAAATTAAACATCTCTAACAGAAGAGAGCCAGGTCTCATTACTTGGTCCAGACCTATTTTGATAATATGCCAACAAATGCAAATAAAAATGAACAAACTCCTTACAAAATAAGACAGTGAATAATTGTGAATGCTGTGATGTATCCGGTAGGAGGCAGGAAAATCAATCACCTGCTGCTTACGTAGGCTCCTGGGAACAGGGTCATAGAATACAAGATAGCATGTGACACAGTGAGGTGATGCAATGCTTGCAAGGCTCCAAAGCAAACTATATTGTGTTTCTTTTTAATCACAGAAAGATTAAGTAAATACTGTAGTAAGGCTATTGCTAAATGGAATTCTGGTTTCCCTGCCTTCCTTTTGGCATGCACACACATGGGACTCCTGCTGACTTTACAAAGAGCTTTATGTATTTTGTGGAAGTCACAAAACAAAATGAGTAATGTTATATTTATTACTTGCAACAACCTTGGAAAGGAGTAGTGGTAAAGAAGGCTGGGATGGGATGTTAGGAACACAGGATGTAACAAAGCAGTTCCTTTCTTTTGTTCACTAAGTTTCAGATGTACATACATACATAAATTCCTGGTTAGCAAGATCATTCTTCCTGTCAGTGCTGCAGAGTCAATGGACAAATGCAAGTCATGACCAAAAAACCAATACTACACAAGTGTTAAAACATCTGTTTTGAAACAAAAATCAGTGTTGGGCGGTACTGGGTTGAACAGCTGTAAAAAGTCAAGCTTAAAAGTTTTTAAAATTCAGGTTTTAATAGTGGTCAACTTGGCATTTCTTAGTAAGTATGTACAATCTTTTTATTAAACTATGTATCAGCAAGAATTGCAAGGACTTCAGTCCAGCCAAGCACTGGGGTTTGTTTCTTACACTTTAACTGTACTGTAGGTGAGGTAACTGATTTGGACATTGAGCAAAGTAGGAGTCACAGAACATGCGTCCCCTACGTGGTAATATAAACCAGAAACATTGTGTAACTTGTTGATGACTACGGGAATTTATGTAGCACTGTAGGAATTTTTGGTTGCAGCATTCATTCATTCATCAGCTTTTACGGGTTGTGAAATCACATGTGCATACTCTGTCCTTGGTTATTTATGACCTCTGCTTCAAGATAGGAATGAACACTTTGTCTCAAGAACTCAGTTTGGCTAACAGACAAAACAACACTGGGACGAAACTATTTGTCTCTCTACCAATCTCTAAGTGAGACTTTGACTTAGGTATCTTGCTGATAGCCATTTGCATAATACTTTGGAAATAAGTTTCCTGGGTCGAGCATGGGCAATCAGTGTTGTTACACAGCCTGCTAGATAGCCTATCTTCAACAGCCCGTATTCCTGTGAAAGGGCACATGGATGATGCAAACACCGGGGACTCACAGCAAATGGCTTCTCTGTTACACTGGGTTATGTGTTAGGTTGTTGGGTTTTTTTTCCTGATACCTTTTCAGTTCTTATCAGTTCCTTCAGGGAATGCCACCACTGAGCCCTTTTTTCCATTCCCAGCTTTCCTTCCCGGTTAGTGGATCCTTTTTTCTAGGTCGCGCTGCTGCTCTAAACAACTTCTAAGAAAATAAATTAGCAGATGTACTTTGTGCATACATCGTGTTGGCACAGCCAGTGTGCTACTAGGCTGAAATATTTGTATTTTGGAAACCTATTAATAGCAGGCGTGGTTGAAAGCGAGCTCTTACTGCAGCAGAAGAGCTTTTGTGAGTGGCTGCAGAAGTGTCATGCCCTTAGGGCAGAGAAAGATCAGCGATCCCACAGGGAGATTTGCAAGCCTGGCTCCAGGTTTCTTCTCTAGAAGTAAGAGGAAAGAATAAATAGGCCAGGTGGTAGGTTGCTTGTATCACCATAGATATGCTGTCATCTCCTTCAATGACAGAAATTACTTTATCTCTGGGGTGATTAATGCTGCCGCAACTGGATACCCATTTACTTACCATGCTTTTCGATGCTATAGTTCATGTAGAAGAAAATAATATTTGATATTAAACAGATGATGAATGTAATCGAACCATCCTTTTTAGTCCACACCCCTTAAAAAAAGAGAAAGCAATTACCAAATTTTGTATGTGCGGTTTTGCCACCCAGAGGGAAAAAATCTTCATGGTGACGGTGGGTGTGAGTGATGGAACAAAGCACAGCCAGATCAGGAGCAACAGGGGATGTAACCATCGTGTGGACTGTGGTTATGCGAGAGCTGTTCTGAGCTTAACTTGGTCTTTTCTACACTGAAAATCTTAAAAGACACAACAATAAAATTCCCACACGTTTTGCTCTTCCAGTGTAAGTAAAACGTTTCACGATCTGGATTAATAATGTGAGCCGTGTACTTTAACTAGTTCAGCTTTACACGTAAAGCTGACTCAGATGTCCTTCGGCTCCTTGGTAGATCACAAACCTAACAAAATCTAAGGCTGTGTTGAGGCAGCCCAAAGAGCCCCTTTTATGCCCAAGCCCTGCCCGCCGGTTCCTGGCCATCCCTGCCTTCATCTCCGAGTGCATCCCTGCTGCTTGTGCGGCCACAGGACGGACAGAGCGAGCACCGCGAGCCAGCCCAGCCGAGCAGGGAGGGAACGGAAGACTTGTCTGTTTTTTGGCTGCATGAACCCCCAGCCTCGTCTGACTGCACAGAGAGGCATCTTTGCCGAGAGGAAAGGGTGTGCGAGCCTGATGCGCCCAGCTGGGACACGGGAAACGCCGGGGAGGGCTCGCAGCTCCTTCCACTGACAGCCCCCCGGAACGAGGGGCTTGGGCTGGTGCTTGGGTTGCTCCCAGGAGAGAGGACCGTCCTTAGGGTTGCACTGAAAACAGTTATTAATGCCTTAGAATTAAATGTTGTGCTGTTGGATATATAAAACTCTTTTCAGCATGGCTGGAATTTCAGCTACCAAGTGGGCAAGGGAGATTACCTAGCAACAACTCTACCAGCTTCAAAGCTGATACAACTGCAGTACAGAGATGAATAGAAAATAATGAAGTGGGCTGTGTTCCAGGACAAAATGTCTTTTCATTCTACCTGTTCCCTCTGTGGTAATAAAACTTTGCATCTAAGATACAAATGATCAAAACAGGCTTCCTATTTTAAACCAGCACAATGTTGTGTATAACCAGCATTGTGTTCATGCTGTTTATACTCTTTTGAGCCTCTCTATCTCTGTGTCATTGTTCAATAATTTGCATTTAATAAATTGTTTTTAGTTCTCTTCCTGACTCTGTGCTGTTGTGTACCAACATACAGTGGTTTTCTAATTCTCCATGTTAGAGAACACGGAGAGGTAGGGCCTGAGTTCAGAGAGACTGGTAAGTCTTTCACTGAAGTTTAGAAAGCCTAGAATGTATCACATAGTGGATCTGACAAAACATGCAATTATAGTAGAAAAAAAAAAACAATACTAAACTCATTTTAGCATATCTGACTCCCAGTAAGTGGAAGGACATGTGGAACTTCTTCTCTGCAAGGGAATTTTTTTGAGAAGCAGTTTCTGTAGAGCAGAGCCAGATAACAGGACTTCACAAAGTGACTTTTCTGAAGAAGCGTTAACATTTTCCAGTAATAGCCTGCACACTTTCAGTGTATGAAGATTGCTAGCCAAACCCCAAACTTTAAACTACTCAGAGATCTAGGAAATGCATTTCAGGCAAGTACAGAGATATTTTTGTACCTCCTTCCCCTTCTTGAGGACCTTAACCTCTCTGAGTAACTCCCTAAAAGTCCATCTGGACAAGGACAGTTTCATACCCATACCGAGTGAAGGTTTGAGTACAAGGATAATAGCTTTTTTCACATTAATCTTAACCTAGTTACAGCAGGTAAAGCATCAGTGGAAAGAAATGGCATCAGCTTCAACTATAGGTGTATGAACAGCAATGGACCACTGAGTTCTCTGAGGCAAAGTCCATTCCATCATGCCCATCACAAGTTGTCATTGTTCAATAAAGCCTAAAATAGTGAGAATGTGAAAAGAGTATTTCTAGGAAATTACAGGCATATTTCAAACAAAAGTAAAATTCTTTTTCTTTCTCTAAGGAATGCTTGGATGACAAGAATTTAAAACCTCTTCAACATCATTCACTAAAATAACATTTGCCAATTTATTCTTAAGGTTCTCTAGATCTGTGATGCTGCAGATGTATATTGTAGGATATTCCTTCCTCTCTACTTTCGAGTGAGGCTTTTTGGCTTGTCAAGCTTGTTCCACAATGCATACCAACAGAAAGTGAAACTAACCTCACAAGAGCAATGCTTGAGCATCTATTGATGTATATATATATAAAACCATATATATGTTAACATAATTAGTATAGAATATATATATTCAGATTTGGTTTTTAAAAAGCTATGAGGCTGTCAGGCTGATCCTTTCGCTTTATTCTGTGTTCCCTTCCTTCACCTCTGGCCAGTTTCTTGGGGTATTTTCAGGACTGCAAGCACCTCAAGAGACGGACTGTGGTCTTCATTTATATTTGTACAGTATGTTATACAGTATATTTTGTATAATAAAGCCATATAGACAGGTTCTATATTCTATCTCATACATGAATTATTCTACACAGGCTTTATATTCACCTAGAAAATCATAGTATATGGACCTATAGGCACAAAATTATGATGCAGAAAGTCTGAGAGTTACTATGGGTAAAAATCTTTTCTTTGTGTGACCATTCACATGAGAAAAAGATTTCTGCCAGTACAGCAGGAACTTAATCATCATGCATGCAGGTTTGAGGGCTGAAACAGGGCCCCTCTCTTGGCCATTTCAGGCTGTAGAGGCATGATAACCCTCTACTGACTGCACTAGTCTGCCTCCTGCATCAACCAGGACCTCTGTTACTCCAGTAGTTTAAACCACAGCCTCCAGTCAGGGCAGGATTTTTACTAAGGTGTCCATATTCAGGCAGTAGAGAAACTAGAAAATGCAGCAACAGAACGCTGTTTTACTCTGTGGAATCCAGTCACTCCCCAGCCCAGCTCCAAAGACTATGAGTCATACTTTCCATTTAAATAAATTAGATGAGTTTCTCATATATTATGTCATACTTTGCCCTACTGCTAGTCATCTTCCATTGTGACATTTTAGTTGGTTGATTCCTTTATCTGTACTCAAAGCACACTAATACCATATGATTTCCTTTTATGCAGTAAAACATATGTTCTTCAATGTTACATCTGGGTGTTTTTTACAGTGTAGATTTCCAGTGACAGTCATCCTTCAGGGCTGATGTGAGTAAGGCCTCAGGTGTCTAGGTCAAACCATAAGAACACTAGGGAGACCGGGGTTAGTCTTCCAGGAATGACAGGCATCCTGCTTTTAAGTTTGTTGTCCAGCTCCTTATCTCTGTTACATCAGACACGCCACCATTTCATCTACAGAGGTACAGTAGCAAGGCATCTTGTTTTTCAGGCCTGTGTATCCGTGCTTGAAGTCACAGCTGTCCTCCCTCTTCAAGGACACCAATCCTCCAGACAGACACCTTCTTCCCTCGGTGCAGACACAGGTCTTTTCCAGTCCTTCCTGGATAGATCTGCTGAGGAAATCTGCTCAGTACATCACCTGCCATGTCTGCATCTAAGACTGTTAATGTCCCCTGTTGTAGTGTGAGATTTACACATCATCACTGCAGCACACACGTGTTTGGTAGTGTTGCCTGATAGCTTATGGTGATTACCCTGAGCAGGAGACCCAATCTACGGACCTGGATTTAAAGCAGCTCCATCCCAAGCTCACTGTGTGCTCCCTGCCTATAGAGAGATCTACTCCACATGTCGAACTAACACTGTAATATCTTAAGAGGCTTGAGCTGAACATGTCATATTCCCAGAATGAAACCCTGAAGGAAAATCTAAGATTTAAATAGACATGAAAGCAGGTTGCATGTATTGCATCCATTAGTCTGTTAGTTTTATTACTCTTAGAGAAAGGAGGGTGTAATCTATATTCTACCAGATATCTGGGTGTCTTCTGTTGGAAATTTTATTAAGAACAGTGTCATAACCTCACACTAGGGAGTGACTCCAGGAGTTGATTTTGGTATTTTATGCTGTTTCCTATTTACTTTGGACAGGAAAAGTACCTGTACTTTAACTTACATCATTCCAAGTCTGTGAGGTCGTGGTGCCCCCTAATGTCCCGAAGACTAAAGACAGGTAATTTTGTTTCTGACTCCCTCTCAAAGCTTTCTCTAGGAAGAACACTGCAAATGACATTTCTCAAATACACTACAGTACTCAAATTTTTTTCTCAACATCTCTTTTTCATATTGCATACTTATAAGGAATAAAACCACTTTCTTTTAGTTCTTATTTTCATTTTAAACCCCAGAAAAATAATTTGTCTCGGAAATTAGGTTCTTAATTGTTTGTTGACACCAAACAAATAGGAATAAATTAAATAATACCGAGCTCCTAGCATTTTCTTTTGGTTATGAAAAGAGTCTGTGCATACTCAGTGTTTTTAAATGTAGAAACCTGCATGTGTTAGAGATTATAACCACAGGCAACCGTAGTACTAACTTTCACTTAAATCTAAAAGTATGTTTTCATTTTACTATTTTTAGGTTTTATTTTTTTAAATATACCATTAGAATGTAAGTACTATTGGAATAAAATACAACTACAGTAACAAAGTTAAAACATTTATTCAGATTTAGACAATACTCACCTGTCCCCACAAAAGCTTCATGCATGCTGAAATCAGTCAGAATGGTCACAAATTGTACATTGAACCAATAAGCAAGGAATAAATTAATTAAATCAGTAAATAAAAATATATATTTTGCTATGTTCCATATACAGTAACATGCAAGTTTATGGCATCAAGTTTCTTTCTAGATGAATGCCTATATCAGGAAGTGGAAAAATAAATATTATGTGAATCATGTTTGCATACAGTTAGCATCTTTCACAGTTACTTTCACTTAAATAAATGCTTTTGCAGTGTCAGTTTAGCAGATAATTTGTTTGTTCTTTGGGTTTTTTTGTTGTTTTATTTTTTTATAGTGTATTTATTAGATAGAGTCAGAAATGTCTGTTTCATAGAACATCCTGAGGGGTGTTTTTATTTTCTTATTACATTCATTACTACTTTATGAACACATGGAAAAGAATGTTATACTGAAATAGAACAGTAATAGATTCATTGACCTGTATCAGTATAGAAGAGGGCAACATCATGTGTTCTTCCTTCAGGCAAAATACCTAATTTATCCATTTGCTGTAGAACAAGTAACTTACATTAATATTGTAAGTAGCTAAATAATTTGTGACGTGAAAAGTGTAAGATTATTCATCAGCCACAATTTGGGTAAATGTAACAAAACCAAATGTAAAGTTTGCCATTAGGAAAAATATTTAAAGTGTACATGTGGGGTTTCTTATGTGGTATTTTTGTAATGGTTTTAAGTCAAGGAAAAACATAAACTCAGCTGTCCACTATCTGAAACAACATGGCTAAGCTGAAATCAAAATAGCAATACCTATGGCACAGATGATGACCTGCATCCTGGGAAAATGACTTCTTGATTGTAGTGTCTGCTCTGACAGGAAAAGCATTTAAATGGGTGAGCAGAAACCAGAGTAAGGGTACAGGCACCTAAATACCGCTCAGATAAAAGAGAATCGATATACAGTAAAGAGGAAATGTTTTATCATAGACTATTAAAACACTTCCAGTTGTTTCCCCAAAGCAGTCCTTGAAATGAGCACCATGGCTGCCCTGGAACTCCTTATTCAGACACAGCCATGCTGGCTTTGGAAAGTCATAGGAAGACCTGAGGGACTCAGGTTCCTCTGCTGGTACACCAGGAAAGTCAGATTAAGAGTTAATAATGTCACAAGTGCAACCAGGACATGGTCCTTCACAAAGGCTGTTTGATGTCACATACAAACATCACCTTACACTCCCGTAAATAGTTCCAAAGTGTCTTATGTGGCAAAGTCCAGCGTAAACTATACAGGCACAACATGTAACATCAGCCGTAAATAACTACTTGCCTTGTCCAGAAACTGCTGTACATGCCCATCCCTCCCAGTTTAGCTATACATTTGCAACGGTATTTCTGCTTTGCAGCTCTTACACTTATTTTAAAACCATATCAGAATCTTAAATCTAGATGATGAGAACGTTACCGCTCATTCATGATATTTTTTGTACTAATCTCCCCCTCTGCAAATGGTTTTGTTCCTAATTTTGCCATAGTGCTGACGTTACTGTAAGTTGCTCCCCATTTACTGAAATTAGAAGCTGAGTATCTTGCAGTTTCTCAGCTGCTTGCTCTTTCTGAACACCCCTTGCACTCCAGTTTCACTTTCTTTTCTGGCTAGTCTTCGGCACCACCTGGTGGTCTGACTATTGCCTATTTGTTGTCCAAAGGAAAAATCGACATCTGATTTCAAACATCATAAAGTTACATTTTAACAGCAGTGCATTTAACAGTTAAAGAAAATAATATAACTAGTCTTTTGATGTAGCAAGACTTTCAATTTTAGCAGCATGAGAAGATTAATATCTGATAATGACAAAAACCTTAGAGGACAAAATTCAGAAACTTCTAATGTAGTATGAGAACCTAATGACTCAGTTATGCAAACTACTTAACTGACTACCTCAATTACTGTGAGAGGATATTCTAGGGAAGAAATTATGTCTAATAAAATCTAGAGTGATAAAATGCAGGAGGAAACATAGTTATTGTATAATGAAGCTTGTAATAAATTCTAGACAGATGAAATGATTTCCATTGTTTTGGTGTGTTCACAGAACCTTCTGGCTTCCTACTGTATCTGTACATACTGCAGTGGTTAGTTGTGCAAGCTGTGGCACCTACTGACTTGCAAAGGCAGCACACCTGGCTTATGGCAAAACAGAAAGTACAGACAGAACAGTACTGAAATGTACGTAACTAGACAATAAATTACAAAAATAATCTACTGGTGTTGTTTCATAATGCTTCACTGAAGCCACCTGTACTGGTTTGGGTTGGGATAGTTTTCGCTGTCACAGCTCATAGGATGGTGCATTTTACATTTGTGACCAAAGCAGTGCTGCAATATTGGGATGTTCTAGCTAATGCCAGATAGGGCTTGCACAGCATCAAGACCCTTTCTGCTTGTCATACTGCCCTGACAGTGAGCAGGCCAGGGGGGCACAAGGATTTGCAGGGGACAGAGCTGGGACAACTGACCACAAATGACCGAAGGGATATCCCAGACTGTATGATACTGTGCTCAGCAATAAGAACTGGGGGAAGGAAGAGGAAGGAGGGGACATTTGGAGTTACGGTGTTTAAATTCCCAAGTCACCACTGTGAACGATGAAGCCCTGCTTTCCTGGAAATGGCTAAACACCTGTGGGAAGTATTAAATGAATTATTTTTCCTTATCTCAATCCATGAGCTTTCTCACTTTTACCTGATTCTCACCCCGTCCCACTTCAGGAGGGAGGAAGGAAGCGGCTGCATGGGGCTTACCCGCTACAGGGGTCAAACCACACCGCACCTCATACTCCCTTCACAGGGACAAGCACTAACAGGCTACGGCTCTTCAAACTAACCCATGGAAGGAGGCCTCTTAAAGCCCATGGAGAATTTCCACTGGCATTCTGTAAGGAGATAGACTTAAGTGAACCGATCTGCACACCGTCTTCCTGGCAGTGCTTTTCCACAGAGGGAGCTCTACAGGCCCCTTATACCCAGACCTGTGTACAGTGCGCTGTTAGCTGGAACAGAGACCCCCCTATCGGCACCTCCCCTGCTGGCTGTGAGGGAACACCCCGTGAGGAACCCCGCCTGTCCTGTCCGAGCCTCCAGCTCTGTTCAGCTCGGGACTCCCCCTGCCCAGCTTCATGTCCCTTCTTCGACCAAACAGGAGTTCAGGCCTGGCCCAATTCCCGGCCCCAGGGCCCGCAGTGCCCCCCCGCTGTCCCCATTCCCGATCCCATTCCCCCNCTGTGCCGGGCCGCTGCTCCCCGCAGCAGCGCTGTGCCCTCGGCCGGGGCCGCCTCTGGCCCGGCCCGGCCCTGGCGCTGGGTCTGGCCTGGCGCTGGGGGGCTCGGGCCGAGCCTGCCCCGTGTCACACCCCAGGGCCGGCGGGGGGTGCCGGGCCGGAGCTGCCACGCTGGTCAGGGCTCCGGGGGGCTCCCTTAGGGGGAGAGGCCGAGCGAGCCGGGCCTGCCTGGCCTCGAGGAGAGGCGCTTGAGAAGGGACTTCACTGATGTATATAAATATCTAAAAGGTGTGTGTGTGTGTGTGAATAAGATTGAGCCAGGCTCTTCTCAGTGGTGCCAAGCAGCAGGACAGGAGGCAACAGGCAGAAACTGATGCACAGGTAGTTCCTCCTGAATACATGGAACAACTTAGCTGCGGGTGACTGTGCGCTGGAACAGGTTGCCCAGAGAGGTTGTGGCGTCTCCCTCGCTGGAGATACTCGAGAACTGTCTGGACACACTCCCGTGCCACGTGCTCGGGGATCATCCACTGCGGTCCCTTCCACTCTGATTCTGTGGTATCAGTCCTCTGTGCAGTCTCTTCCACATTTGGTTCTTTTTTTCTTGGAGGCTCAGAAGTTTGTCAGTGTTGACCTGTTTCTCAGGGGCTGACAGTGACCTGCCAGTCTCCAGCGTGTTTCTGAGCTGCGTGGCTGGAGGGTGAGTTTGAGCCTTGTACTCCAGTGTTTCACGTGTGTTTCAGGGTTTGTCAGTGACTGCTGTCAGCTTGGATGTTCTTGCACAAAACCTGCTGTCAGTCTCGGTTGTTCTAGGTGTCTAGTCTTGCTGGCATCTAGTGGTAGTGAATTGAGTATCATGTAGACACACATTTTCGATTGTGACTTAACATACTGACTTCAGATGAATGTTTCCCCTGCTGCCTGCTCTGAGATAAACAAATGTCTCTTCTCAGTATTCTCAAGTTCTTCTTTCCTTTGTAATGCAATCAATTCCAACCCCCAGGGTTTTTCTCCACTGTTTTCAATCCTTTCATCCCCCTATCTGTGATAATTTAAGGTTATATTTTCAAAACAGCACTTGCTACTGAGCATGCTGTTCTCAATGGCATTGTGCTACCATTTGCTTAATAGTTAAAGCGCCTGTGTTTTTTATCCCACTTTTCCCCATTAGAGTTTTGTGATGGCAGTTGATTTTGGAACAGAAAACACTACTGACTCTTTATTTAGAACCTGGGGAGACATCTCAGTAGGCTTAATCTTCAGTAATAATCAGTATGGTGATGGCATTTATGGCAGTATGGTGATGGTATTTAATTTCAGATGTTCATTTTGTGGGCTACTAGTTTCTCTTGAGTTCCTTATACTTGTCTGAACTTGGCTCAACTAAATAACAATGTATTACTTACTCATCTCTGTTATCTCTTTTTCCTGACCACTGGCACATGCACTGCTTTGTATCCAGTGAGAGATTTGATAGCCTAACTTGTTAGGCTTTGACCATGACAAAAATAGACTAATGACTCTTTACTCTTTGTTTTTCTTTTCATCCAGTTCTTGATCTCTGTTAGTTGTGGCTTTTGTTTGTTTGTCTGTCTTTTGAGCCATGGCTTCTCAGAAATAGCAGCCTAGAGTAAGCAAGAATGCAGGTCATCAGCGTGTCATCTGCTGTGCCATCACTGCTTGTGTGTTTGTTTATTCAGGAACTGCAAGGTAGTTCTTTTCCATTCCCTGTGATCATGCACAGGAAGTTAATGCACAGTAAAAAAAAGGAAAGTGCTTGGTTCATTGCTTTGGCTGCTTTATCAGGATGTACTGTTGTGCTAGTTCACCTGAATTTTAGTTTTTTAATGTGTACAATTTAGCAGAAGTAATAGTACACCATCAGTCTTCTCTCCTTTTTTGCTGTTTTACATTCAGAGACATCTAGCAGTCTTAGGAGAGATAATTTTTAGGGTATATTGATGTTGGTACTGTCTCACAGATGTGTTACATTCTAGTTTTAATTAGCATTTAAAGCAAATTTCTAAGCATCTGTGCATGACTTTATTCACATCTGATAGTGTAATAGTCATAATGTTGCCAAGCAAGGTTTGTCTGGCTTCTGTGGACCAATATTCATGAAGTGTTTGGGCATGATGCTCTTGTCTAGAATTTCTAAGTGACCTCAAATACAAGCACTAATGAGGCCTGGAGCTCTTCTGTTGGGGAGATTGGGTTTGTTCAGGTTGAGAGGACCCATCACTCTGGACAAGGTGAACTGATCTACGTCTTTCTGGTTTTATGAGGCAGCAGTTGTTCGGAATGGCACATTATCACAGTTACCACACTGTAGCAGCACTTCAGTCCCTTGATGAACAGAACTTTTCTCTGAGTGCTTAGAACTGAAGTGGTCAGGTTACTTCAGCCTTACTGCCTTGGCATCACCATCTCTGCAGATACTTCCTTTTCATAACCACTGAAAACCCAGTCCATTTTGATTGTATTGTGGGAAGTGCTAGGAAGATACTGAAGAAGAGACATGAGAAGTGTCTCAGCACTGTTTTGCAGCCTCCTTCTATTGATGTGTGTTAGTTAATCGTGTTCTAGGTACACATGCATTTTTAGAATTTTTACCTGTTTTTTCAGCCTAAAGAAATACCATCTGTTAGACAGTAACTAATGTGGAAAAGGGTTTTTAATAGCCACTTTCCAAAACTGTTTGACAAATTTGAACTTAATTGTAGACGTGTAATCATCATTATCAAGGTTCCATTAGCATTTTGAAGTTCATACGAAAATTCTGTTGAGGAGTTAAAATTGTCACAGTGTAGTTTAGATACACAAATGACTTGGGATGCTTTGATATCCATGTAAAATACCATTTTGTCACTGTTAGATCACCTAATTCAACATACGATTTTTTGAATCTTCATATGTTTATGCTTGAAGGCTTAAGTTGGGTTGCGGTCTGTTGTTACTACATCACTTCTTTAGCTCTGTAGAAGAGACAGTCCATATTACTCCAAAGGTAGAAATCTTTCTTAAAATTAAAGCTTGGATTTTCAGTAGGTTTTAATGACACTCATTGAGAGGCTTGCAGGCATGCAGGGAAGGAGGGTTTTCAAGCTTGTATACAAAGACTAGATAGCAAATTTGCTAGGTAGGGAGATTTGGGTTTCTGTTATGAGGAACACAATATGAGATTGTATTAATACATATGTATCAGAATGTGAACTAGGAAGAACTTTCTGCTTACTGCGTGGGAATAATATGAAATTACATTGCAGAGAAATGCAATTTATTAAAAAAACCCCAAACCAACCAGACAAAAAACCCCCCAACAACCCCAAAGAAAAAGAATACAACCAAAACCCCAGAGCTATTGTTTTCATAATCAATCACAGGATTTCCCTAAATTGGAAACAAATTATATGAATTCACTGGTCTCTTCTAACCTTGGCAGGCAGCTTTTGTGTTGCCATGTAAGCTCTTTTTTTCAGTAATGCTGCCAACTGGAATTTGTGGAAGCTGAGTACCTAAAAACTTCCAAGGATCTGTGTTTGAGCATTGGAAGTGATAGTAAATGGGCTCCTACATGAAATACTCCTCACCTGCTCAGCTGTCTGAAGGTATTTACATGCTGCAGGGCTTGCTGAGTAGACTACCTTGTCTGTCTTTTCCTGGCAATGAACAGGAATGTATTTTGGTTGCTCAGGGGGAAATCAGATGCTACATCAAGGTCTGCTACTGAGAAGAGAATGAACATGTTCTAGAAGGTGGAGAATGGGACAGTCTTTAGTGTGATTGTACAGTCTCTAATCAGATGCTACAGGAAACAATCGTAACCTCCAGGCACTTTTCCAAATCAGTTCTCTTTTCTCAGCATCTTGTAAAAGATGGTGGTTTTCGCATGTACCAGTTGACTCTTTTGCCAGTGCAGCAAATTTTCTTAATTGAATGCGTTGGCTAAAAAAGTTTTGTTACATTCTTCATGTTCTGTAATGGATATGTGGATGTAGCAGTATGGGTGTGACAAGCAGCGAAGTTAACAAACTTTCAAGCATGATGTTGTTTTGCAAAACTTATGATGATCATAGATTTTTGCATTAAGATCATCTAAAATTAGGATTTGCATAGTCTGTTCAGAGAAAGATTACAAGTTAAAGTGTAAGGGTTAATAGAGAGAGAGTCTGAATTATAGTGTTGAAGGTGACAAGGAGCACAAAGAAGCAAGAAAACGAGATAGTAGAAGAAATGAGGATACGGAGGGGAGGTAGCCAACCCAGCAGCCTTTACCAGGGTGAAGGCTGTTTCACTGTTGGAATGAAAAGGCAAAGGACAGTAAAGTGAAGCTTTTCTAACACTCAAACAAGTTGAAATGACTATAATTTTTTACCATTTAATGTGTGTATTGATTATATGACTGAATAACTTTCCTTTTAGCAGTTAAGTTTGGAACAGCCTCAGACAAGTGTAACAGTGATGATGTTTCTCACATTGCTTACTAACATCAAACCAGAGCTAACAGGTTGTGTAAAGCTTCCTAGTTTCCATATTATCTGTCTGTTGTCTGTGGTTTATAATGTCTCTTTCAAGGAAGATAAATGCTGATTTCAGACTTTATAGGGTGTTTGATAGAATTTAAGGATACAGCAAACTCAAGCTTTATTATATAGAGAAAACCCTAATCTAGCAGAAATGGTATGCATTTTGTATTTTTACAAAAACTAGTGAACTTCTCTCTCAAACCTTAATTTCTAGCGAAATACAGTGAACATTTTAGTGTCTTTTCATTCCATGTGGTTTTGTTTTACCAAAAACAAGAGGATTTTGTTTCTTCTATTAGGAGGGAATGATAGGCTGTGAGAGGTGGGATTGTTCAGCACGGAGAAAAGAAGGATCCAGGGAAAACTTATAGCAACCCTCCAGTACCTTAAGGGAGCCTACAGTAAAGCTGGAGAGGGACTCTTTACAAGGCCATCTAGTGATAGGACAAGGCATGGTGGTCTTAAAATGAAAGAGTGGAGGTTTAGATTACTTATTGGGAAGGAATTCTTTACTGTGAGGGTGGTGAGGCACTGGCATGGGTTGCCCAGAGAAGCTGTGGATGCCCCATCTCTGGAAGTGTTCAAGGCCAGGCTGGATGGGGCTTTGAGGAACCTGGTTAGTGGGAGGTGTCCCTGCCCATGGCAGGGGGGTTAGAACGAGATGATCTTTAAAGACCCGTTCAACCCAAACCATTCTGTGTTTCTATGGAATACTGCTGGGGTTCAGAAAGAAGAGCTGCAGATCTCTAATAAGAGATCGGTAATAAGTTCAGATATTCTGCGGTGGATGTGATGGATGAAAAACAAAATAGATATTAAAAAAATTCGGTTTGCTAGGGAGTGTTGTATGTAGTCTGGTAAGTACTACTTCTGGTGAAGTTTTTGTTGTGCTTCGTAACTTCCCCCATGTCTGAAGCACATGTAGGTATGGTATTTCAGACAGAAGGTTGGACAGTGCTGCAGAACTCTTCCAACAACCCTAAGGAGCACATTAGAAAGATATTAGAAAGAGCTGTAGTGCATAGAAGTTCTGGACCAATTTGCAGCAATCTTTACTGTGTTTTATGTTTGCAGATAATCAAAGGTGATGTTTGCATAGTTGGATGACAAACTGTCATTTAAAATGCTATTTGCATCTTTTTAACTGTACGGAGTTTAAATTTTATGTATTTTGTTGTGTGTTGTAGCTTCACAGCTTAAATTACACTAAAAGTTGGCTAAAAATGTTAAATTACTCTGTTTAAGGTGAACCGACCTGTATTTCCTTTAAACTTCTAAACTTGTGAATTCTGAGAACTCATAACTAAAAAACATTCCAATTCACCTGTTGCTAATGCTTTTCCTGCAATTATTTTCTATTGACAGTGAACCTCTAAATCTGCTCAGCATGTTACTTTGAAATTGCTAAGTTGTAAGTGTGCATATACATGAGTATGCATAAAATACGCAAAATTTGATTATTTTTCATAGGGAAGTTTTTACCTTTGAAGACAATGTTAGGACCAAGATATGATGAACAGGTTGCTGAAGAAAATCGTTTTCATCCGAGTATGTTATCCAACTACTTAAAGAGTCTGAAGGTAAAGTTAAATTTTATAGTAATTGAAACATTACATTATTAATGTTTATTCAAGTGTTGCTTTTCAGATTTATGAGAAAAGTGGTTGATGGCCTCCTTTGGGACATCTGTAGAGCAATTTTCTTTTGTTTACATTTTCAGGTTTTCTCTGCGATTCATAGATTTCTAAAAGTACTTTCTTGTAGAAGCTGCACAGTCGTCATTTGCTAAATTAGTAGCAATAGTCTCACTCTGTTATAACTGTTGAATCTTGGAGAGATGCCATTGTCAAAATTCAGGTAGTCTGAGTTCGTAATTTTATAAATGACTCTTGTGTGTGGATATGTTAAATTGCAAGTTTGCTTATAGTAGTGAAAGCATTTAAAAGTGAAAGGAGAACTTCATAGAACTCCCTTGTAGTTTCAATGCATAATTTTCTTCTTTTGAAGTCTAGAATGTTTTATGGTATGTAAGCAATCATGCTCAAGTATGAAAGAAAACAATTTATGGATTTTATCTTAGGAAAAAAAAATGCATAAATAGAAAAAAAATTTTAGGAGCATGGATTGGGACCCAGGAAGGCTGGTGGATACCTTAGTCATGGGGTTACAGAGTTGTGCTTCTGGCTTATTTCTTCATTCTCTGTTTTGCCCATTTTTGTCTGTGTACTTCAGCTTCCTTGTTGTTCTGCAGTGCAGCACGACTGTGACAGTAAAGGTGGGGAACAGGATCTTTCCAGTCTTTCATGTAGGTCTCTGAAATGTTGTGCACAGTCCAGTGCATCTGGAGATGTGGGAAATGGGATTTTGAGCCTGCCAGGCAAAGAAAGCTTACCACCTAATTCTTTTAATCTATTTATTAAACTTTTACATAGAAGTTTAGCACCATTTGTTTTGACTGTTTTATATAATGAATCGTGCAAGTGACCTTTTTGCTATGTTTTTTAATTATTTTTTGCTGTAGATCTAATTTAAATTAATTCTGAACTTGTTTAGCGGTATCAGACCTTAAACATCAGAAGAATCAGGTGACTAAAAGGTGGGAATCCTCATTTTATGAATCTTACATAGGCTTAGGTATGAAGTTGATGGTAAACTGCTCAGTGTAGCAGAGGTAGAAGTACCTGTGTGGTAATCTCATAATAAAGTACTCTCGGTGAAACATGTGCCTGTTGTCAGGTACTTGAACTGGTAGGATTTTTCTTGCTTGAAACTTTCTAAATGTTTGCTACTAAAAAAGAAGCAGCAGTGAGCCTTTGTAGCCTTTCCCATAGTCACATCTATCAGTTCTGTTGCAATACTACAAATTCATCATGTCTTGAATGACATCAGATTATTAGAATCTGATAGTAAAATTAGTAACATGAGGATCCCCACTTATATTTTGGTAATTTTGATTGACAAGGTGAACATACAGTTTCTTTCAAACGATCTGTTCTCTATTATATTGTATTGAACTCTGGTATTGTTACTGAATGTTTGCTCTTTGAAAACACGATTTTTCATTTTCCAAGGTATGTACTGAGTTCCTGGAGGGCTGTATTTGTAGAACAGCAGTTTACCAACAGTCAGCAATGAAATAAATGTGAAATTGAGGCAGCCTTGAAAAGTGGATTTTCCCAATGTAAAAATAGCTCACTGTGCTTGGTTCTTACCATTTTACTGCAATGTGTTTTATTCCTAATACTTTACAGAATAAGTCACCCCTGAAAACTGGTTATTACTTACGTCCATATAATTTATTACCCAAATAAGACTTGAGGTTGAATTTTGGTAATAGTGAGATATTGCTGTTACTACAGATTTTTGAAGGTTCCAGTTCAGCTCATCTGTCTGGGCAGAACTTTCTCTGACAAGGTTCCTGAGAGATTCATTTTCTCATGGAGGTGGTTGCTGAAAATCTGAATGTTAGAAACTGGTTTGATTAGCATAGCAGCTTCATTTTTCTTCTGATTGCCAATATTGACATACTATCTTGATGGTCTCGTAAGAAATTGTGGGAGCACTTGGTGGCAGCATGAATGATTATTTTTTTTAATTTTTATTTCTTTCTAGAGTAGGTAGGTTAGTACAGTTTATGCTTTAGAAAGGCAGTTTTATCTCTGTCATGAAGGGCTAGGACATTAGTTAGCTGAAAAGAATGTTTGGGAAATTACTATGCTCAAGTTACAGAATTCCTATTGGGAAAACTACTTGTCATATTTCAGCCACATTTTTATTTTCACAGATAAATTCAGTCAGTGATCTAAACTGTTTTCCTCAAATAAGAACTGCAAGAAAAAAGTCCTGAGACTGGAGAGAGTTCAGTGTATAATAGTATGCTTCTTCCTTCCTGAGGAGGATGATTTCAATTTCCAGTGTCTAAGGAGAAACTTGTGGGGTCATACAGGGGAACCTGACTGAGCCCATTGAATTGCACAGCAGCAGAAGAGGACATACATAAGGCATTAATAGTTGGAGATAGCTGGAATGTGAGAATGAAGGCTTTTATTTTGTTACCTGTGGGGTTTTTTGCATGGAGTTTTTGAAAATCATAACTGTACACTTTGATATGTTACATAATCTACCCGCTTGTTAGAAATTTCTTCAACATTTTCTTGTGCCTTGCGTGCAGCCAGTCCCGTGGAGTGAGAGGGAAGACGTTTATGCTTTGTGTAAAGCAAGGAAAGTGCTTTCAGGCCTCACGTGCTCTATATGCCATCCATGCTGTTATAGCTTGGGATAGATGACACCGAGTGCCTCCAGGAAATGTGTGAGGAACAGTGCCACTTCACAAGATCTTCAGTTGCCTGGGATTGAAATGATTTGTAATAATCGCAAAAGAAGGGCAGGCCAAAAGTCCTACAGTCCTGAATTAAGTAGTCTTGGAGATATTTGTAAAATGCTGTGGAGAATGGAGAGGGAGGAAAGTAATTTAATTAATTGTCTTTTGTATACTTCCTACAAAATTAATCTCTGACTGGGATGCTGTCAGTCTGTATATTTAGCATCTCGGTAGAAATCATGTACTTGAAGTTTCAGGTGATGCGACATTGTTAGTAATAAGAGCAAACTATTCTGAATACCATATATGAAGTTAAAATAAACAAGGAGAAGTTCAGAACTGATTGGAATATTACTTTACAGATGCTTAATACTGTTAACATGATGATGCTTTTTAATATGCGGTAAAAGTAATATGAAAGCATATTAGTATTACAAAAGTATATAATCAAAACCTTGAATACCATGGAGAACTATCTGTAGATAATTGGAAATTTTCCTTTGGGGTTCTGTTGAACAACATATTTATGTGAAACAACTGTTTCTGAACTGTATTCTAGTTGTAACTGGAATTTGCCTCTTCTGAGCTCTGTGAAAGCAGTGCTTTACTTTGTAATTCTTCCAACTGCACTGCTGAACTGTTGACCTTCAGGTAAATAAAAATCCATCAAAATCCTCGTTTTGAGTATGTGCTGGAGATTTAAGTATATTGAAGGTGCAGTATTCTTCTATGTTTTTTTCATGTGTAATGTGCTTCACTTTTAATGTATTTTTAAGTGCACTATTGATGTATCTATAAAAAAGACAAAGCTGTAGAATGAAGGATTTCCTTGAACTACCTACTCTTAAAATGCTTTTTAAAAAGTCACCTGGTTTCATGGTGAAAATCCTACTTGAAAGCAGGACATTGAGTGTTTTGACCAAAATCAATTGCTTGCACTCAGAAACCCAAAAATACTTTGAGTGCACAGGTGTTAGTGAGCTGTTTTTGCCTGTGTCTTTAGTCCCCAGTAATACTGTGAGGCTGTTGTTGGTGGAATTTTTGTTTGGACCAAGGATCAGTAGGATATGCTTTGCTGGTGTTCTCTGTGTGTTTTGTGCCACCCAGTGGAATTTCTGCTTTCCATCATTCTTTGTAAAAATGCAGTAATTTCCACAGGGCTCTTTAAAAGACGCATTTCACAGCTATAAAATCCAAACAGTAAAAAAGTAAGTTAACATCAAGGGACACATTAGGCTAGAGTTAGCAAGGCAGTCTGGCTTCAGGTACATCATGACATATGAGTGGTTGACACTACCACCTTAGTTACTGGCAACATCTCTGAAGATCTGAAGTTGTTTTGCATTTTAGCTTCGAATTAGATGTTTTTGAGAATTTAAGGGTGTTTTTGTTTTAAACTTGAAAATATGTTCATTGTTTTGCATTATTTTGCACTCTAATATAAAGGTAAATAAAAATGGGTTATTTTTTCTGGGAGGGTACTTATATGTAAGTCTCAGTAGTTAATTCTTACAGTACTTTCACTGCGCTGGTGTTTAATACTGTTATAGTTAAAGCATATGAGCACCTGATTCCACCGTATTTGTCTTTTTAGCATGTTAAAATAATTCTTTAGCAGATATTTTCATGCTGTTAGCAGGTCTTTCTTGTTTAGAGTCCTTGGTTGAAGTGAACTGAAATTTTTGATTTGATGGCTAGTGCTAATTTAGACACCGTGTTTCACAAAGAAACACAGATGTCTGTGATGGTGGTAAAATACAGATTTTACGAACAAATGCAATACTTAACAATTTTTAAACTTACATATGTAGCCTGCTGTTCCTTCGAATTTGGATGTTATTAGCCATTTGGTATTTATGCACTAATACTTGAACCACATATATAAGTTTGGTTTTAATTTCTTGCTTTTTTTAGGTTAAAATGGGTTTACTGGTAGACTTGACCAACACCACTAGATTCTATGACAGGAATGATATAGAGAAAGAGGGAATTAAATATATAAAGCTCCAGTGTAAAGGGTAAGTTGTATGCTCTTTTTAAACCTTTCTTTGCCTTTTAATTTTGAAGATCACACTGAAGAAATTAAATTTTTTTCTCTGTTTCCATTTCCCCCAGTTGTCTGCTAATCTGCGTATTCTTGTGTTTTTCAGGCATGGTGAGTGCCCTACACCTGAGAATACAGAAACATTTATCCGTGTATGTGAACACTTCAGTGATAAGAATCCCTCAGAGCTTATAGGTACGTCTTATTGTATCCATCTTATATCCATCATTAGTTTTTCCTCTTAGTTCGTTTCGTATTTACTCATAACTGCTGTCTCTTATTCTTTAAAGTAAACAAAGGAAATTCTTCCCTACAGCACCTATACAAACTTGCTTCTACTGCAGGAACTAGTATATCTCTGTTTTTTGCAGAAATAGTATGTTTCTGTATCCATCACTTTGATTACAGCTATTGACTTAATGAAGAAAAATATACAGACTTGAGAGCTGTCTATAAATACATGATACTTGAAGTGTGGTTTTTAATTTCTGCTGATACAAATGCAGAATATGTTTTGTGTTGACATTTGATGGTCTGGGCAGCTGAATTCTCAGAGATTCTTTAACAAATCTCACAAAACTGGTAGTAGATACTAGGCTAGGTTTTTCTTCTGTGGTGTACTGGTTTGCATTGAGTATTTGAATGTTTGAAGGATACTTTGTTTTTACTCAGAGAGAAATAAATTCTCAGTTTGATTTGTCTTGCTTCTAGTTTTAGTTAAAACTATTTAACTCTGATTTCTGTTAAGCATATTGATGTTCAGCTCTATCTGAAAACTGTCAGAGACAAGAAGTTACTTTGCAGATGAGTTTCCAGAGTCAGAATGGGTGTTGTCCTCAGTCCTCTTGGATGATACTTTTGCAGCCTTCCTGAATCTGAGTGTCTGTGCGATTTAGGAGTACATGGAACAGTTGTTTGTGTAAGTGTCATTGCTAAGAACTCGGTAAACTGAGCTGGCATGTTCATGCAGTTTAAGATTTGTACAGAATTATGATATGATAGCTGAAGTTGTTGGAAGGGACCTGTGGAAATCGTCTAGTCACTTGCCCTTCCTTAGAACAGCTATAGCAGCTTGCTCAAGACTATACCCATTTAGCTTTCGAACAGGCTCCAAACTTGGAGACTTCACAATATCATCTGGCAACCTTTTGCAGTGTTTGCTAACCCTTAAAATATACAGAGTTTTTTTCTCATGTTTAAACAGAATTTATTGTGTTTCAATTTGTACTTGTTGTTTCTTGTTTTGTCCCAGGATACCACTGAGAATCTTTTTTTTTCAGTGTGTGTGAGATTTAATATGGGCATGCATTTTTTCACATAATTTTCTTTTAGTTACTTTATTTCAGACAGAATGCAGTTTTGAGACCTATGATCTCTTCTCTGAACTGTAACGCAAATATGTAATATGAAAAGTGAGAAACAGCTAAACGAGAGTGAGTGGGATTGGTCACCAACAATGTTTCACATCTTGCACCAGAACCTGAAATATTGTTGGTGACTGATCCCACTCACTGTCGTTTGGCAACTCCTCATTTCTTACTCTCCTTTCGCAGTTCTTCTACTTGATCCCCTATAATATTTCAGAACTTGAGATGTTGATTAGGGTCAGCAGTTACATGGAACATGGGTAGCATGATGATATCCTATAAATAGCAGACATATTTAGCAGGTATTTCAACTTATAAAATGCCATTTTCAGTGTTGAGTCACTAGCTTTTTGACCTCGATGAGTTTTGAAATGTTTTTCTATCAGTTAGAAGTTTCACCTTTATGGAAAAAAAAAAGCAAGAGTCAAGAGAAAAATAGTATCTTGGCTAAGCTTTTGAATAACATATGGTTTAGGCTTTCATAGTAAAGGAGAAATGTTGGGCTTTTCTGTTTCCCTTCTATGAATTACTGAAATTTCTGGTTTGAGACACTTGTTTCCTCTGACAGGGCATCAGAGGGACTGGTGTGGAGGGTGTTCTTATCCAAAGTGAAAGCAGTCCACAGCCGTGGTAGTACTGCTCTCTGTGTGATCTTTCCCTTCCAGGCCATTGGTCTCATTGCTGAGATGCTTCTTATCTTTGTCATGTGTACAGAATTATTGACTTAACCTTCTTGGTAGCAGTAACAGCTGCAGGATTTATTGATAGCAATTCTGTGCAATTTCATTCCTGGTGTCAAGATTAGATAGGAAAAGAGACTGAAATGTGAATGATAAGTGATCAAAATTTTCCATTCAGCTAGAACAATATAGGATGGAAACTTTATTTTTTCAGCTTGAAGGACTGGAGTATGCCTGCCAACATTAAGGAAGTAAAATGCATAAATTGTTCTTCAGAAGAAAACAAAGGAGAAATGATTGCTATAAATAAATTCTGTAAGGAAGCTAAAATTCATTTAATTTGATGCAAGTTACACAGTTTTTAATATTTTTAAATTGTTAGAATGGATGAATCCAAGAAATTCATAGTAATTATTGCCTTGCTTTATTAGGAAGGGAAACTTGGTGGGGCAGGCACAAAACCTGATCTTGTGACAGTTGATACATACTTCTGTTTACCCGTGTAAAGCTTCTGGTTTTTATCCCTCTGCTTTTTGTAGGTATTTTTTGGATCTCTAGTTAAAAATAAGTAAAATTAGGTTTAGTTTGGACATTAGGAAAAATTTCTTCACCAAAAGGTGAAGTTGTCAAGCATTGAAACAGGCTGCCCAGGGAAGTGGTTGAGTCTCCATCCCTGGAGGTGTTTAAAAGCCACATAGATGTGGTACTTAGGGACATGGTTTAGAGGTGGAATTGGTGGTGCTGGGTTTATGGTTGAATTCAATGAATGTAAGGGTCTTTTCCAACCTAAATGATTCGATGATTATATGGTAACAACTGAAAAATATGTTAGGAATAATTTCTCTTGCTGTTAGTGGAAACTGTAATGATATTTATAATTTAAAATGCAGTAGAAGAGGAGGCAACATCTTGCTTGAAGACTTCAAGATATTTTTAATAGCACACATTTTCAGGCTGGTCTCTATCACTAGGTGGTGCTGTTGCCTTGAGAGACAAAAGAAAATGCAAGCCTTTAACAGGGCATCCCTCCTTTCACGGGGGATGAATTCATTAAAATAGAGGCTGAAGACTTAATTCTTTTTTCCTTACACTGAAAAGATAAGTAATTCAAGGTGATTATACTGTTATATAGTTTTATATTTGTAGGCTTTTTTTCCAAATTAATAAGTCTGATCCTAGCATGGTAATAGCAAATTTGAGATGTAATTGTGGTCTATTGGCACTGCTTTCAAGTTTGAGGTAGGGTAATCTGGATATGATTTTTCTGCCTGATGGTGTGAAATTAATGTCATGTTTGTTGAATCCACTAAAAGCATAATTATTGAATTTGATTCTATTGCCTTCTGATAAGCATTTGAACAGATTTGTGAATCTTATCTGTATTAGCCATATTTCAGTTGCATTAAGTTAGTGCTCTTGATTGGGATAAACTGAAGTATCCTATATTCTTGGCTGCTGCTGATTTGCAGAAAGAATGTAATAAACTGCCTTTTTAGCTTATGTGCCTTACATGATCTGTGCTGCCATGATGGGAAGGGAGATAACCCTTTAAATGTTACAGATGAAGGTGGAAGGATCCACAACCACACTTGTGATACTAAATTATGTTTGTTAAAACTACTTGCAAGTGATTATGCCCTTTTCTTGTCTTGCCTAGGTGTCCACTGTACACATGGTTTCAATAGAACTGGATTTCTGATCTGTGCCTTTTTGGTTGAGAAGCTGGACTGGAGGTAAATTTGAATGTTAATTCCTAGGTATTTGTGGAGAGTGACCAAAGGTATCTTCAGTATGTTTGACTCATTGTCCTGACAGCTATCCTAATGTATTCACTATTTGTTATTTTAAAACAGCCCACATTAGCATTTTTCTTATCCCTTGGTACTTAGCCTGTTTCAGTCAAGCAAGGTCTGGTAGATCAAAAGTCAGCTGTACCTGCTGTGTGTGGACTTTTAATAGGGCATTTATTGTATTGTGACTCTTCCCTGTGACATGTCCCACATTTTGAGTAAGAATGTAGTTCAGAGATGCCTGAAAGATTATTTACCTTACTTTTTCATCTTTTTCATGTGGGTTTGCATGTAGGGTTTTTTGTTTTATTTTTTAAATTCTGAAGAGATTAGCTAGAGAAACATACTTACTTCTGAAAGATCAGGGGCAGACAAAGTCCTAGTTTCCAGCTTGTTTTTTGACTGAAATTTACAGCATGCTTCTATACAGACTCCTGTGTTTTTTCTGTCCTTTAGAAATATTGATGCCTTCATACAGATTTCAAATAGTGTAAAGAACCCCAAAACAATGCCTATACCGTGCTGGTGGACATAACCTTTGCATGTTTGGTAGGATTCGTGGAACTCTTATTTCCTTGTATTCAGGTTCCTGTGGAAGTCACATGTCTTAACAAGCCCCTCGAGCATTCTGATGGTATTTCTTGTGTGTGGTCCATCAAGGGAGGAAAATTCTGCACCTGTTGCAGCCTATTCTTGTGACTCGACATACAGTTATTTGGTGCTTGGCATGCACTTGCAAATTATTTGCAAAGAACTGGGTCATTGCTGTCTGTTAGTAAACTTGGAATGAAGACATTGGAGTAAAGGAGACAGAACACTATTAGCAGTGGGTGGCTGAACTTATTTTTTTCTGCTCAAGGTAGTTAATTATATCAAGTTTGTTCGTCTCTGACTTTTTTGACAGAACATCCAGATACCACTTGGTAGGGAAAAATGTGCACAGCAAAAGAAAGAATTTAGGCAAGGTGGTAGTTAATGCTAAATATTGTATCAAGATAAATCTGATTTGCTGTATCATTCTTTAAAATTAGGCCCTTCTTATTTGATGAGGAAATAGGATTTTCCTAATGGAAAAATTCATCTGTATTCTCATTCCTTAAGGTATGAGGTAGGAGTGTTGCTGATGTATTTTCAATAACTGAGATGTATTTTATAGTTAGTTTAAAGAAAGGTAGCCCAGCCTGAAAGTACCCAGTTAGTGATCAGAAACCGTAATTGATTCTCTTTTCAACAACTCATTTTTTCCAAATATTGGTGTGTTTCTAGAACTTGGAAAATTGTTCTTTTTCAGCTGGGTTTCTGTACTTGAAATCTGTGCTACCTCTTTTGGCATTCATTGCCTGCTTTTCCAGAAGATTATAGAATTCCTCTCATGTCGTCAGGAGCAAATCTGGTCATCTTTCAGACTCCATCCCTTCTGGTTTGTTTTGTGCTTTCAGTGGCATTCGTTACAGAAGATGTGAAATAATAATAAAAAATTTCTTGCAAGAAAGAGATTAGAAGTCTTAGAAAATAGAATGAGGGAAAAAGATCATTCTAAACTGACCATCTGATAGGCTTAGTCTGGAAAATGTTTCGTTTTCTCCTCTTATCAAAGACTAGAAGAGTAAATCAAGCTTACTGGTTCTTAGCTAGTGTTTCTGTTTATTCCGGGAATTTTGCCCTGTAAAGTTCTAGGCTCCTTCCTATACCCTACAGGTCAGACCAAAACAATGCATTTTGAATTTAAGTTCTCTTTTCCATTTTAGTTATGTTTTCCTTGTTCCAGTGGCAGGCTATTTTCTTATCTAAAAAAAAAAATAAAAAAAATCAACAGCATGTAGTATGTACTTTTGTTCCAGTTTTAAGATATGTTCTTGTCAAGAGGCCTAACCAGGGGCATCTACCTTTTGTGATTTTTTTCCTGTCTTTTATTTAGCAAGATTTCTAAATGTTGATCCATGGATCATTCTGATCTGCACAGCCATGAAAAATGGAAGAGAGAACTATGTCTAACATTTTCACAGGATGTATGGAAATAGCAACAATAAAACCCTTGTGCTGTGCTCTCTCATGTATTTAGGAGAGTTGGTCTGTTGCCTGGTAAAGGTGCTTGACTGTTAGTTCTGGGTTTTATTTTTTTTGTGATCCAATCTCCAGTTTATTAGAGCACTTAAGAGTAAGTGTTAGCTGCATAGTAAAAGGCTTCTGAATTACAGTGTTTTTGGAGAAACTTCTGGATAGAGAAGTAATTTAAAAAGATTAGGATGATTTTTCACAGTATGATGGCAAAACCTCTATTATTAGTAGGATAGATGATTCTTAAGGGGGGGGGGAAAGGTAGCCATATTTACATTTGAACATTTGTGTTTTTCTTCATCAAGTCAGTTGATATTTTTCTTTGGTCATTGTTTTGGCTTCATTCAGTCCCTCAAGTACGTACCTGTGTGTCACCCATTCCTTCTCTGTAGCAGTAGTAAAAGTTTTACTTAGATGACCAGCAGACTACTATTTGTTACCATAAGGAGTCGAAGCAGTGCGAGCTGCAGTTGCTTCTGAGAACAAGCTTATGCAGTGCTTACAGAATTATGCAGAATCTTGTGCAAAGTAACTGTTACCAGACTGCTCTAAAGCATGATGGTTCGAATATAATGAATGCTTTTGCAATTGCCTCTGGAATTTGTTTTCTCAGTCCCAATAAATCTTATGTTTGGTAAGGCATGATATGACTAAAACATGTAAATTAAGCATCCAGAGTGATTTTCAGTTTTTATTTGACAGTATCGAGGCTGCTGTGGCTACTTTTGCTCAGGCTAGACCACCAGGTATTTATAAAGGTGACTATTTGAAGGAACTATTTCGTCGTTACGGTGATGAAGATGATGCACCATCACCACCAGAGCTGCCAGAATGGTGCTTTGATGATGATGAAGAGGAGGACGATGATAATGGCAAAACTGGAGGCCAAGAATCAGAGCCTGGATCATCAAGCTCTTCCTTTGGCAAGAGAAGAAAAGAACGCCTAAAACTGGTAATTTTGGTTTGGAATTTAATACTCTAATTGCTAAGCATAATTTCATAACCTCATTCTCATCAGTTACTACATAATACATAATGTCACAGATATACAAATATACCAGTGTCACTGCTCTTGCAAATGGGGACTGGAAGTATCATCTCTAACTGGGAAAAACTGGTAGAGCCATTGCAAGCATTCTTACATTTCCTATATGAACCTGGAACTTTAACGCTCAACACCTCAACTATTGCAGTTGTAAAAATGACTTCAAAATTTTCTAAAATAACAATTTTTTTAATGTGTGAATTCAGATAGTAAAAGCAGTTTCTAATTATTCAGTTTGTCTTTAGAGATGAAATGTTGTTGGGGTTGTATAGAAAAAAATTATTTTTTGTACTCGTGGGTGAAATTCAGAATTGTTTTAGTTCAGTGGTCGTTTTGGTAAATATTCTTACTTTTGGAAATTTTATAGGCTTGAGAATTCGATTAGCAAAAAGCAACACAACCTTAAAAAAATGCAAGGAAGCTTTGAAACCATGTTTTGTTTACAGCTATTTTAACTGTATAATTCTAAGAAATATGGCTGATCATTTATTGTGACATTTGACACACATCTGCAGAAATCTGATAAAATAAGTTACTGTAGTTACCATAGTATGGAACTAATACTCAAGCACAAAGAACATATTTGTATCATCTGAAGACTAATGGCTCAGTTCTCTCCAAATTCCTGGCTTTATTTTTTATTTTCAAGCTGAGTGCAAAAATAGGTGTTTTTTTTTTTTTGTGGTGG